>JAMXBD010003064.1:0-142587 GCA_024138025.1 Combretum micranthum | reverse complement strand
ATTAATTTTATCTACTATGAATGCAATGAGAATGTGAGAAGTTTATATAAGATGAATGTGGGAAGGAACAGAATTCATCCTAATCTTTACTAATTCATGCTGAAATTATATTATGAACAATCAGGATTTGGATATTTGTAAGAAATTGTAAAGATCTAAACAAAGTTTTAGTTAACCATAAAATAATCTATAGCTTCCGCTATACAATTTTAAAGGGAATCTAATTTATTAATCTTCTTCCAATTCCTATGATTATCTAATATCCTAGATTAATTTCTCCTAATTCCTTAGTGAAAATTAAAATAAAATATTGCATGAAGTACATGGAACAATTTCTAAATTAAAATTAAATTATGTGTTTCCACAAATGTTGTTTAATTTTCAATTGATGAATTCCTATGAACCTTAATTCTTTTTTCAAATCATCAGAATTCTTATCAATTCAATTTCAGTCAGAATAAAATAGATAATTAGGATTCAATACAAATATTCCATAATTCTAAAATCCTATAATATAAATTCAAATATTTTAGCAAAAGTTAGGACTTCATCACTTCCCACAAAGAAATGTTTAGCTACTCATGGATGTTGATTCAAAAATCAAATATGTAATTGATAGCATTAAAAAAAATAATTCAGATAAATGAATTGCATAAGAAAGAGAATAGATATCACCAATTCAAGTATCACAATCTTCAATTACAATTCTTGAAAGCTCACAAATTTCTATGAAATGCTAGACTAGTTATATACTGAAGTGTCTCCTATCTTTCTACTGCTTGTTGATGAATGTTGGAGGGGGGAGAACCCCTATTTATAGGAAAAATTTCATGCAAGACATTAAATGAAATTTGCAGTTTCAATACGTACACCGGCAGTTATGGATCCTATGCCGGCGGCTTACAGACGGCGTATCATCAATTTCTTCTTTACACAGGAAGTGCACTGGCAGCTTTCTGCTTCAGTTACACAGGTAGGCCGCTTTTACGCCGGTGGCTTAGATATAGATCTAGCCGGTATATGTGAAGAGAAATGAACGGTTGGGCCAATTTATAACAAAAGCTGCTCCAAAGCCGACGTCTTTGACACCGGCCTAGATACTCCAATCAAATTTGTCTCTTCAATTTCCTCCAAGCATGTGTTGTCTTCATGTCACTTCATATTTGTGACCTACACGGCCTCAACGCCGGCGGCTTAGTAGCCGACGTAGATTGTAACTCCTTCAAAGCTGGTGACTTTTCAACTCTAAGCTGCCGACCTTCAATGTACGCTGGCCTATTCAACTTCTACGCCGGCAGCTTTGAGGCGGCGTAAGTGTGGTTGAGTAAATATCTTGCAAAGCTGGCAGTGCTAGTAACAGCCTTAAGTGTAAGCCATTTGAACGCCGGCGACTTTGAAGGTTGAAATGCCGGTGTACCCTTCAATTTTTCCAATTTTCACTTCAAAGTTTCTTGTTTTGATTTCTTTATCCAAATTAGACCTGTTACATGAATTTTAATAAAAAAAAATATCCATTCTAGCTCTTTTGAATATCAACAAGTTGTATAAAATATGATCTTATCAAAAACATAAATAGATTTTCATGAACAAGAACAATACATGAACATAGTATAGCTTCCATAACATTTAGTTTTTGGAAACTCACACCATGATCATGTAAAGTTACATGACATGAGAAGAAGAAAATAATAAGAAAAGTTTACCTAAAGAAGGTTTTAGAGTGTTATGTAGTTATGAGTTTTGTGTAGGAAAAAAGTGGTTTTGGGATTATTTTGAGAGGGTTTTGGGAGGATATTTGGAGAGAATTTTGAGAGGATAATTTGAGAGAGTTTTTGTTGAGAATTTGCAAGCAGTAATTGTGTGAAAGAAGTGAAAAAAGGGGGGGTATTTATAGGAAAATGTGGAGTGATTTTTGAGTGATTTAAATAAAAGAAAAATAAAACAAAATGAGGGAGATATATAGGGAGGGGGCACCGGCCATGTGAGAATGAGAGAGGGAGAGATTTTTTTTTTTTTTGGATTTTTGTATTTTTGTTGATTAAATGAAGTGATAAGTAAGATAGATGTGAAATAAAGTTATGAGAAAGGTAAAAAGTAAAGGTTATAGGTTATGGTGTTTGTAAGAGTAGGTGCAAGAAAAAGTAGAGATAAAAAAATAGTATAGAATAGTAATGAATAGTGGAATGTAAAGTAGATATGACTAATAAAGTACCGGTAGTAAAAAATACGTGTATAATTGCGATATTTGTTATTTTTACTTACCGAAAAATTATAAAACTGATATTTTTGAAATCATTATATTTTTACGAGTCTAACAGTATATTCGGAATATTTTTACTATTCCGAACCTCGGGAAACGTTTTGCAAGAACTATGTTTGATCGGGTTCAAGACAATTTGCGGTTTTACTAATATGATGTTTTTAACTTTCTTAGGTAATTACGCACTATTCTATTTACTAAAATCTTACTTACTTTCTCCGAGTTGCTTATTCGGGATTGTCAGACTTAAGCTATTACGTCAAACTGGGGTTTTGTTGACTTTAGAGTTTTGGTTGACTTCCAGATTAGGGTTTTAAGCTAAGCCGATTCCAAAAACTTAGGGGTTTACACCTAACACATTCATTATTTTAATAAAATTCTTCATTTCGGGGTTAGAAAATAGATATTTAAATAGGAGAATTACCTAGTTACGAATTTTACAAAATTTTAAGAAATGAAAACATTGTTTAATCTATACTTTAATATCTTTCCTTGTTTTAGGATTATACTTTGATAAATTTCATTTATCCTTGTTAAAATTAGGTCTTTATTATATATATTCCTTGTGACTTCTATTTTTCCATTAAAATCCTCTTTTTGGAAATTGGAAATAGGTGTTTAAATAGAGGTTATTTCTAAATCCGAATTTTGAAATTTATATTTGAGATTGTTTCTTGTGTAAATCTCATTTAATCTTTCTAAAATCAGTTCCTAATCAAACCTACCCCTTAAGGCTTCCATTTCCTTAATAAAAATCTTGTTTTTGGGTTGAAAAATAGGTGTTGACATATCAAGCTTCCCTTATTACAAATTTTAAGTTTGTTGTTGGGATTGAAACACAATGCTAACATAACTTTTGTAAACTTTTCTTGTTTTGAAAATATCTCTTAGTAGATCTAAGCTTTACTTATCAAAACCACTCATTTATGATACCCATTCCCTAAGCCTCTCATTTTTAATATAAAATACTCATTTTGAAGTTGAAAAATAGCTTTTCTATATAGGGTTTTTTTTAGATTCGAATTTCCAAAAATATTTTTTGTTGAAACTAAAATAGATTTTAAGCTTTCTAACATTTTCCCACTATTATCTTGCTCCTACAAGTCCTTTATGTACATAAAACAAAAACGTAAGGTATTTATGTGCTCATAACAACTTGATCTAGCTTATTATGTAAGTCATAAATGCAAATGCACTATGATCATTATGTAGATAAGGTTAAATGATGAATACATGCACTAAACATGATTAATAACAACATAAATCAATAATAAAGCAAAATAATAGCAAAATAACTTAGATAACGAGATCTAAAACGTTGTGATGGCAATGATCTTATGTTTAAATTTTCCACATCCCTAGCATAAAGCTCATGGGGATTTTGAGTGGAATCACACATGTAGGATCTCGCCATAACATGTTTTATTGTGGTAAGGTGTAGATCTATTACCTATTAAATATGTAGAGTAAGAAAACTTGAAGAAAAAGTGTGTGTGTGTGTGCATGCTAGAGGAAAGAGGCTCACGACAATGAAAGGAAGAGAGGGATAGAAAATTTTTTTTGCAAGGGTTTATTTTAGAGAGGAAAGAGAGAAAATGAGAAGTGAAAGGTATAAAGGAGTGTCTATAGAAAAGTGGATTAGGGTTTGTGTAATGAAAAAAAGAAAAATAAAACAAATTGAAAGAGAGAGAGCACGAGGGGGAGCCGGTTCTGCAAGAGAGAGGGAGAGATGTGTGTGTGTGTGTGTGTGTGTGTTTTTTTTTTTTTGTGTAATAAAATTCAAAATTTAAAAGTAATTTAAGTAATAAAAGTATTGGAAAAGTAAATATAAGGAAAATGATGTAATATTATAAGAATAGGTTGTGAGGATGTAAGAATAGGGCATTGGTGGTTGTACTTGTGAATAGTGTGATTAGAAATAAAAAAAAGTAAATTAGACTATTAAATTACCGATAGCAATAAAAATATGATAAAAAGGCTATAACTGTAGCTTTTATAATTCAAAAATTTATATAATTGATATACTTGGAAATCTAATGAAATTATGAGTCTAATGGTACTAATATAATATTTTTAGTATCTCGAGCCCCAGGACATGCTTTTCCAAGTCTGTATCCTATCAGGTTCGAAATAGATAAAAAATTCACTAATATGATATTTTTAAGCATCATAATATTATTACAAACCAATCTACACTCTCCACTCATTTTTCGACTTCTTGGTTTAAGAACATGGGGTTGTCGGATCTAAACTGCAAGGGTTTCCTAGGGGTTTGTTAACTTAGGATCTCCGATTGACTTTCCGGTTTAGGGTTTAAGCTTGAAATTACCCCAAAAAATTAGGGGTTTACAATAATAGCCAGCCAATCCTCAAAAGCTTCTGACTTCGTTTACTATCTGTGGCTGCTTCCAATCCATTACAGCCTTAACCTTTTCAGGGTCAACTTATATCCCTTCTCTATCATAACATGTCCAAGAAAAGATATTTTATCCAGCCAAAAGCCACATTTAAATAACTTGGCATATAGCTCGTTTTCCCTCAATGTTTGTAACGCCACTCGAAGATGTTCCTTGCGTTGTTCCTTACTCTTGGAGTATATCAGAATGTCATCAATAAAAACTATTACACACTTATCCAAAAGTGGTTTATAAACCCTGTTCATGAGATCCATAAACACAACTAGTGCATTGGTCAATCCAAGCGGCATCACCAGGAATTCATAATGTCCGTAACGAGTACGAAAAGCAGTCTTTGGTATATCTTCAGGCTTTATTCTTAGTTGGTGATAACCTGAGCATAAATTAATCCGTGAAAACACACACACTCCTTGAAGTTGATCAAACAGATCATCAATCCTTGGTAAGGGGTATCGATTCTTGATTGTAACCTTGTTTAGTTCACAATAATCGATACATAACCGCATAAACTTGTCCTTCTTCTTCGCATACAGAAAAGGTACGCCTCATGGCGACACGCTAGGTCTTATGAATTTCTTATCTAAGAGTTCCTATAACTGGGTCTTTAGCTCTTTTAACTAAGTTGTTGCCATCCAGTATGGTGCCTTAGATATTGGTTCTGTATCCTAGCAAAAACAATTTAAAAATCAATTTCCCTTTTCGGAGGTAACCCAGGTAATACTTCTGGAAATACGTCCAAATACTCATTCACCATTGGTATATCCTTTTCTTCCCGATTTTCCTCCTCATCCGGAATACTCTCAATAGGCACTACTTCTTCATCTTCCATCATCAACTCGAAAGAGTTTAATCCATGTTTTCTCAGACTGTGGTCTCTCCGACAAACTATACTCCTTTCCTTGATTGATCATTGAAGTTTACTACTTTCTTTTGGCAATCCACTATAGCTTTAACCTTGCTTAGCCAGTTCATGCCAAGTATGACTTCATACTTATTCATCTCCAATACTATCAGATCACTTTTGGAGAGGTGTCCTTGAATCTCTAATGGATAATCCTTTAAACATTTCCCAGATAGACACGACACTTCCTGTAGATGTCTTAATTCTCATACTAGCAGTGGTTGTGGCTATTGGCAACCCAAGTCGTCTAGCCAAACCAGTGGTGATGAATGAGTAGGTTGCTCCCATACCAAACAAAACATAAGCCTCACTCTCATTCACCTATATGTGTCATGTGCTCAATAAACATCCATCACTACTTAATCCTACATAGCTCTCGCAACTTATTTATCATATGCTTAGAGTTTTAAATTTTCTTTTTACCAGTTTTAAGTTTTTTTTTTTTTAAACTGGCAATTAAGAAATTTTAACTTTAAAGAGGGTTTCACGATTAACTTGTGACTAAGCCGACATCATCACTACTACCATAGTTCATAGCTACCAGTTCCATTTCCTCATCATCGTCTTCTTTGACCATCCACTAGCCTTTAAAATTGTAAAGCCTCATCTCGTGCATGGCTAATGCTGCACAAATTCCACTCTTACTTCCAGATCTCATAACGTTTGTTTCTCGTGTTCCAAAAGATCGAGCTGCCATGCTCTTTCTTTGTGAGCATTTCGTGGCCAAATGTCCTTTTTCCTTGCAGATAAAGTAGGTCACTAGCATCTTCTTTGGACAAGCATAGACCATGTGGCCAAATTCGCCACAATAGTAACACTTATTTCTCAGCTGCGAACACTGCTAGGGTAATGAGCCTCTTTACACTTCCAGCAAGTGATATAAGCCTTTGACTGATTTGGCCTCCTACTAACATTGTCCTTAAAACCATGGTAGGGCTTATAGCTCTTTCCATTAAACCCTGAACTCGAGGCGTTGAACGGCCTCTTTCTAAACAATCTCTTGTTAGGCTCTTGGTACTTTCTCTTCTTTGCTCCTTCAATTACTCGAGCTTTTTCTACTAACTCCGGGTAGGTTTTCATTCCAAACTCCTCTAGCTTAATCCTTAGGTCCTCGTCTAGACCTCCTAAAAATACTTACGTCTTTAGCTCTTCGCTATCCCTGAAAGATTCAGGTGCATATTGTAGTAGATGAGTGAACTCAGTCTCATACTGCTCTATTGTTCTACCCTTCTGCTTAACATGCAGGAAGTCTACACTGTACTTCACTCTCAGACTGAAGGGAAAGTAGTTTTCCAAGAATTCTCTGCGAAAAGACTTCCACATGACAGGTGGGGCTAAGCTCCTTCTTTTAGATTCCCACAAGACTCCTGCGTTACATATTAGCATATAAGTTCCATATTCCAATTGGAGATATGGTGGAATCTCAAAAGCTGTAAAGGAGCACTCAACTTGAGCTAGCCAATCTTTGGCTTCATTAGGTTTTCCGAAAGCTCCATCAAATATCGTTGCTCTTTATAAAATCCGGTAGAGAGCTTCGGTGAAGCGTTCAATGAGGTGGAGGCGATGGCAAGGGTGCATTGTAATAATGCTCCTCCAGTAGGGCTGGTGCCTCAACAGTCACTTCCTGGTAATTTGCAGGTGGTGGTAGCAACAGGTAGAATCCTTTACACTTTGTCCTGGGTAGGGGTTCTGATTTTGATTCTGATTTTGATTTTGGATGAATGTATTTAGAGATTGGTCAATTGTCCAATTGCATTTATCACCTCGTTTTGTGGATTTTAGGGTGCTACCCCTAATTGGTTTGGTTGAGGTATAGCGGGTTGGTTCTCATTGTTTGCTTCGTTCAGACTTCGGATTGCGATTCCATTTGTTCCATCTATTTGTACATTATTTCGTAAGATTTAATGTTTCATTTTAAGTTTGTTTCATAAAATTAAACTTGAAATCACGAAATTTACAAAATCAACTAAATCTTCACAAAACCAAAGGATTAAAATAGGGATTCCAAATCATGAAATCACAATAACAAACTCAAAGAAAACATTTAAGCACAAATGCTCATTATAAAACCACAAAGTTAAAATCAATCATGATGATGCGATGAATGATGATGCTCATGCATCCTAAAATTGGTTATTGTCCTTTATGATTATAGCATATAATTTTAATTAGTTACAATATGTTATTACTCATATTAAGAAAAGGTAAGATTTCTTGTCACGCTCCGAGAGGTACCCTAAACGTGGCAGTCCACCGTACACAATACTAAAGCCTAGGAATGACTACCTTAGTCACGTAAAGGCTTCCATATCATGTACAAGCGTACATTACAACCAAGGAAACGCATCGGAGTAGCGCAATTTATATTGATAATAAATAAGTAACAAGGCAAAGAGAATACTTATCATAAAACATACATATTGCATTTCAATTCTTAAGGACATATCCCTCTATTATCTTCAAATAAACAAACATCACTAATCATATAGGTCATTACATATAAAGAATCTTACAAAATTACTTTATCTTATGATTCCATTCCCTTCATAGAAGCTTAATCATCCTTCCATGACTTCCTTAATGTCATGATCTTCAATTTAAGCCACGAGTATACCTGTTTCGACAAAATCTATAGGGATATAAGCTACAACTAGCTTAATGAGATATTCCTTTTCATTCGCACCATATAATCAAACAAGTTCATTTAGATTTTCACTCATATGCTATGCAAACAATGTAACAATCATATGGTTACGCAGATATATATAGTTATCCGAAAACTATATATAGAATGGATTTACCCCTCCATATCAAAGGTTAGGGAATAGGGGTTGAAGGTCCTTGACCTTCTACTGCTAGTCCCCAGGTCATCACCCACAGCATTCGGTTGGCTCGGCTTCGAATCTAGGTCGCTTTCCCCGAGCGATTTGGATTCTCTAGGAAGGAACATGGCCCGTGGCACCGCACGATCACAGCCAATCCAACTCAATAACGTAGGAGTAGCACCTTCTGAAATAGATGTGACTCGATGGATACTATGCGTGAGCGTTTTATTAGGGGCGATCAATCAATTTAGCAAACAATAAACAATCATACAAGTAAGTAAACAAAAATTATTTAAACAAACCGTTCGAAGTTGCGATATTCTTAATTCTCATTTCACGCATAAACATAGAATCACATATATACACATAATCCTGAATTCCCCAAATATATATCAATTTTTATCTTTTCTTAGTATACTAATGCTACTACTTTACAAGCACAAGCAAGGTAACGAATTTAGGAGAAATAACTCACTCATCCATTTTGCGATCTTCTTAGTCGTAGAAATCCTCGGGTAGGGTAATCTCGTATCTTTCGTCACCTAGACAAAAGAAATACCCGGGATAAGTCTTTCATGAAATTCCTATCCTTGGATATTCTAAACTTTTCTTAAAATCGCGATAAAATCGTATAAGAAGAAATTCCAACTTAAAATAGTCATAACTTGCTCATTTTAACTCGGAATTTCGCATATAATATACCGTTTTCTACCTATTCGAAAAGATCTATCTATTTCTAAGCTTAAATTTGTCATATAAGGTCATTTGGGTTCCAAAAACATTGGGTTGAGATTTAAAACGAAAATTACCAAACTTTTGCAAATCCGTTTTCTAACTCAATTTTATTTTAAAGAAAATCCTTTTGTAACAATATATATGTATATTTGATAAATACCTTGAGTATATAAGTAAGCTCATTTTATATGCAAAAATTATAATGGTAGTGTCTCAACAATTTATTTCATAAAATAATTTAATTTGAGTTGTTAAAACTTTAACTTTGATAATTTCTTTTCAAGTATTTGAAGAACCTTTGTATTTTCTCAGTTTGTTATAAAATGAGTATATTCTTACTTTATTTTCTTCATTCTTTTTCCAAAACAAATAAATTTTCTTTTAACCTTAGTTTTTCACAAGTTTTACTTTAAAATCAAATTTATCAAAAGTATATTAAGTTGATGAAAACCTTTTCATAATTTTGTATTTAGGATGGTTTTAGAAAATGAATCTTGCCTTCTTATATTCATTTCTAAAATATAAGCTTTTGCTTTATAAAACTTGTTCTTTCATTTCTTTTGAAAAGAATCATTTTTATTAAAAAAAATCCATTATTGTTAATCTTACTTCATTTATATTCTTTGGAAAATGAGTTCCTTCTTTTTAGAAATTTGAAAATCACTATTTTTCCTAAGTAGGTTCATAACTTTATGAGTTGATTTTAACTTTTAAAACTAGTTTGTTTTCTTAGTTTTATTATGAAGTTTAAAAGAGTTTAAATCTTAAGCTTTTGTAAAAACTTTTAATATTAATTATTTTTCTAAGGCTTAGGTTAACATAATATTCAAAGAAATATTTATTTCTTAAGTTTCCTTGGTAATCTATCTTTGTTATTTAAGAAAACGTTGAGAAAACTCTATTTTTATGTTGTTGATAATAACTTCATGATTTTGTGATAAATCATATAATCGAAAATTTAGCTTTGAGTTCATTAAAGAAAAATTCTATTTTTAGATTAGTTGAGACATTAACGTTATGTAGATGCAAATATCATGAGCATATAAAGTAACAAGAACATAAGAAAATACTAGAAATAAATAATGAGCAAGAAAATAAAATATCAAGTATTGGGAACCTTAGCTTCATCAAGGTATCCCGATCAAGTATTGGAGCCTTAGCTTTATCAAGGTATCCTGGGACTAAGAATGGACTAGTCCCGAAAGATTAAAGAAAATAAATAAAAGATTGTTTTGACTTGATATGGACAAGTCTAAGACTAGCCTTAAAGAAAAGCATGAAATAAATAAATTGCAAAGCATGAAATAAATAAATAACAAGTGAGATTATATGCTCTAAATAAATATATATACATAATATACATAATACTATATATATAAGTTAGATTAAAAGCAAATAATAATAATAATAATAATAATAATAACATAATAAAATAGAAAGCTTATATACAAGAACAAAACATGAACATGTTGTTGCTTTTACTACTCATATGAGTTTCAAAACAACACCATAGTCATACTAAGTTACATGACATGGATAATTAAATGGTTGAAAGAAAGTTTTACCTAAGGTGTTTTTGTGGTATAAAGATGGTAGTGAATGTATGGTTATGTGGTTATGGAGAAATGGTAGTTGTAGTGTATAAAGGAAACTCTTGTGAGTATTTGGTGAAATAGAGTTTTGGTAGAGGAAAAGTTTATGAAGAGAGTTTATGTAATGAATTTGAGAGAGTTTTGGTAGTAGAATGAATTGTGTGAAAGAATGAAAAAGGAAGGGAGTATTTATAGAATTTTTGGATGAATTTTGGATGTAGTAAAATAAATTGAAAAAGAAATAAAATTGGATGAAATGGGGGACAAGAGGCTCCGGTTTTGCTTGTATTAGGAGGGGAAATTTGATTTATTTTATTTGTTGTGTAAAAAAAGAAGTAATGTGTAAAGTTGATGTGAATAAAGTTGTATTGGAAAAAAAAAAGTAAGAAAATAGGTATGTAGGTAGTAAGAAATAGGTGTAAGAAAAAGTAAGATAGTGAAATAGAAATGAATAGTAGAAAAGGACTATGAATAGTAGATTAGACAATTAAAGTACCGATAGTAATAAAAATATGCGTAATAATGCAATATCTGTAATTTTTAGCTACCGAAAAATTCTAAAACTGATATTTTTGAATCCTTGTATTTTTACGAGTCTACTGGTATAAATGGAATATTTTTAATATTCCGAGCTCCGGGACACGATTTTCGAGAGCTGGTCTCGTTTGAGTCCGAACGACACTCGAAATTCGCGAATCTGATATTTTTATGTTACCCTATGTTATTACGAACTATTTTAAGCTATTAACTTAATTTAATTTTCTAAGGTTTGAAAACGGGATTATCGGATCTTAAACACTAGGTTCGTTATATGCTTTGTTGATTTTAGGGTTTGGTTTGACTTTGGTTTCGTCGAGATATTCGTGAGATCGTATAATTTTTGAGTTTTTACCGTTTTATATTTTTAGTTTGTTATCAAAGGTTTATCTTGTTTTACTTGAGATTATTTAATAGTCTTTAGTTCGGAATCGTTTAACCGAGTCTAGGGTTATGAGTTGACTCAGTTTGACTTTTGGTGAAAATTGAAATTCTTTATTCTGAATTTCATCGAGGGTTTTAAGATTTGTTGTTGATCGTTATTTGGATATATTGTCTTGATTTGCGTGTTAGGAATGGTTAGGTGATTTGATTGATGTACGGATGTTGTTTCAACTAATAGTTGGAATTTATATATTTCGTTTTTGAGGGTTCCCTATTTCTCAAATTAAGAAATCTCATTTTTTTATCTTATTTGGAATTTAGTTTTAACTTGGTTTGATTTTTAGGGTTTCGTTTCTGGTGTTTGACTCGGTCTAGAATTTGGTTTTTATCTTGAGTCGATTTTCGGAATTTAAATTTTGATATTTGGACTTTTAGGATTATTTTCTAAGAATTATCAAAATTTTTGGGCTTTACATTTCTTCCTTAAACAAAACATATAGAATTTCATTACATAAGTGTGGTCTTACGTGAGTCAAGATTTTTACCTGAAGTATACAAAACTTGCCATACCGTTATTCTAGACCTAATCCTTTTTCATTGTAAACCTTGGTATTCTTAGTAGTCAAATAAACTCTGGGGATCGAAAAGCAAAACCCTAATCTAGTCCAGTTAAGCTTAGTGAGAGAAGTTTAGAAACCCTAAATTCAGCTTTCCTTCGGTTTCATAATAAAAGAAGTTTTATAAGTAAATGAATATGAATGGAAAATTTTCAAATCCGAGCCTTCTCGAGCTCAATTACGGAAAAATGTGCCCCGGGACCAGAAACTCAGAAAAATATTTCGGAATATTCATTAGAACCGAAATTTTATAAGGATTTCAAAAATATAAATTTTATAATTTTCCGAGCTATAAAAATTACAGTTATAGCCTTTTTCCCATATTTTCTTTACAACCGGTAAAGTAGATGTCTTGTCTACTATTCACAAGTACAACCTACACTACACACTACCCATACCCTATTCTTACATCCGTACAACTGCTCATTATAATTTTCTTTTCCAAGAAATTTTGTTTCCTCATTAATTATTACATTTATTACATTTTATTACTTAAATTACAAATTTTATCAAAATTCAAATTTCTCTCTCTCCCACACACCATGGCCGGCGCACCCCTCCCCATTTCCCTCTATTTTGTTTTATTTTTACTTCTTTTATTCAATTAAAATCCTAATTCCTCTAATATATAAGCTATTTTCTCTCTCTCTCCTCATTTTTACTCTTTCAAAAATTCCAAAAGAAGAAAAACTCTCTCCTTTCCTCTTGTGATTGCTGTGACCCTACACACACACACACACCCACTCACAAGCTTATTTCCTCTTCTTTTCTACTCCAAATCTCCATTGGTATGATGATTTCAAGCTTTGTTATTGCTAAATCTTGTAATGGCAAGACTTTTCTTATGTGTTTTCCACTTAAATCCCAATGAGCATACGCTAGGGACAAGAAAACACTAATACAAGAATATCAAGCCATCACAAGAAGTAGATCTTGTGTTTAAAGGAGTTTTTGTTGAAATAATATTATGTTCATGCATGTAAAGTAGAGATCTTGCATGGAAAGTTTATGTTCATGTCATGAAACTCATGATTCATGCACTATAAGTTGTAGATCTATTGTTTAGACATTTATATCTTTCATGACATTTATGTTCATGTGGATGTTTTGAACTTTCATGCATTAATGATCATAAAAGCTTAGCCTTGCATGTATATAGATGTGTTAGATGATAGATCTTTATGGATATAGGACAAGGAACTTGAAAAAGAAAAAAGATTTTGTTAGAAATGTCTAGTGGAAAATTCGGATGATTTTTTAAACCTATTTTAAAAACCCTTGAAACCACTTTGAAACTCATATTTTTCATGAAAAATGAAAGGTATATGTAATAGATATCTCTAAGGAATGATTTTCACAGTTACAATGAGTTTAGGCATGAGTAATGTGTAAAACAAGTGATGGAATTAAATTGAAAAATTTTGAGTTAGCGATCAAATTGTCAAATTCGTAATTTGAGATGATGCATATGTAATCACCTAGTGTTTGAGCTCAAATTACAAGTTTTATGTGTTAAATGAAGTCCTTAGGCAATAGATATAGTAAAGCTTCAAATTTTGATGCATTAAACAAGTTCTCTCATAAGAAATATGCAAGAAATGAAATTTTCAAAATTCGGATTTTTGTGAAAAGCTTGTTTAAAAACATATTTGCAAGGTGAAAAATATGAATTTCTAAGTATAAATGAAGGTCTTGGATAGTATAGATATTAAGGACTCATTTTTATTTAGATAACAAGTAAATTTTAAGAACAAAATCCTAAAACACTAGGAGATGTAAAATTGGAAAAATGGATTTCTAAGAAATGGCTATTATGGAGTCTTGCAATAACTAGGAGTTCTTAAGAGTCCATTATCAAAAATCATCAAGATCATGCATATATTGGACTCATTACATGACATTCATATTAGGAATTCATTCATATTCCATCTATACATGAATCATCAACTAGAAACATTTTTACCAAATGCGAAACAATTTTTCGGAAATGGAAAAGTTATAGAACAGATCTGATCCCTCTGTTCCATGACCTTAAGGCTTTCAAAACTTGATAATAATACTAGAAATAGATATATCTTTCGAAGTAGATAGAAATCGATATAAAACTTGCGAAATTCCGAGTTAAAATGACCAGGTTATGGCCGTTTTAAGTTGGAACTTCCGCAAATAGCGAGAATCATGATTTTGTTTAGCCTAGATGTATAGTTTGAATTAGTTAAGTGATGAGATTCTTATTAGGTTATTCTTATTTGGTAGGTGATCCCAAGCACGACGATACCCTACCACCTGACTATTACTATTAAGAGACCGGCGTTCCATGGCTGAGTGAGTTTCACTTCCGATCTTAGTTATTGCTTGTGATTGTAATAATAGTTGCACTAGTTGCTTTGTAAAGATAAAAAGAATGATTATGCATGATGGGGTTAGTTGGGAATATAATTATCTATTGTTGATATGTCAAGTTGAACTTAAATAATATCGAAGCCGGGTGATAAGTTATTGCTTGTATAGAGATGAGCCAGAATTGATTGTCTGCGAATATTGCTTGGCCACCTAAAAGAATTGAATTAATCGAGTATTGGACTTCAATTATAATTTGAACTCATTCATGTCACGATGGGGATGGAGCATTAGCATTGTTGGTTTTCGGTGATCCATAAAATGAATATATGTTAGTTAATCGTGATCCATAAAACGAATTTATGTTGGTTAATCATAATCCATAAAACGAATTATTGTTCAATTGAACGTGAGCTTAAACGGCGTCGTACCGCAGGATTCGTTAATCTGCTAACCCGGAATGGAGGGCACATGTCCATCCACATATTATTTCCGGCTGGTCATATGTTTGTTGAACTCATTTGTTCGATGCATTCACTTGATTGGTTAATCACTTGCTTGATTGCTATGTTTTAATTGTGATATGGAAGTTTTCACTCACTAAGCTAGTTAGCTTACGCCCCTATAGTTTCTACTTGTTGCAGCATGAATTCATTTGGCTTATGCCAAAGCAAGCTACAGCTCAGGTACAGGAGCTAGGAGTTTCCCTTAGAAGTTTACTTTGATTTTGTTTAGACTTCCGTTGGAAACTAAAGGACGTTGGATGACTGTAATGGACTTAATATTATTTTGCAGGGGAATGCCCCTTAGACCTTGTAATTTATATATGTGTTTTGGTTTATTATCTATGGCTAATGAATGCCGCATTAAACTTCTTAACTCCATTGATTTGAGTATTCTATTATAGTAAAGGGATGCTTTACATCTATACAAGACTCCCAAAGGACTTGGATAGAAATTCGAGAGTCTTATATAGTATGTGGCGGACTGTTACGTTTAGGATACCCCTATGGGGCGTGACATTCATCATCTTACTAATCGATTAAAAGAAACAAAATATAAAAGGCAAAAATTACATCATACTAAATCCGTTAAAAAGCCTAGGAGCAAATTGGCATTTCGCATTGCTCATAACAAAATTTCTATTGACTATAAGGGGAGACTTGCTTCCATCTCTCTCTTTATCAGTCGGAGTCTTCAGGGGTTGGACTTGGAAGTCAACCTCTACTAGATGAACTAGCGTAGGTAAGCTCTTACGGTCAACCTCCTTCTTCTAGGGGTCAATTCAAATCTTCTTGTTCATGTCCTCTACCTCTTCTTCTTCTCTTGCTCTTTGTCTGCTCCCAATATTCTCTTCTATTCAAACTCTCCTCTAGATTCTTCCCAAATTTGGTCCATAGTCTCTCTTGCTTCCCTTAATATGGCTTCATCCTCATTCTCTACCTCCATAAGATTACTGACTAATTCATTAGTCACCCTAGGATGTTCATTAACCCATGAATATCTCTCTAAATAGTTGGGTTCGGATCAGTTTCCATCCTACCATAATCGGGGATCTCCAAATCTCTGTCAAAGTCCATATTTGGTAGGTTTGATGCATGAATAAGGTCCTCCTCTATCATCATAGGTAGTGATGTTCTACCTTCCTCTTCATCAACCCAATTTGGATCCTCTTCCGGATCCTTTACCTCTTCTTCTTCCTCATCTTCATTCCTTCATTCTCATTCCCATAATCATTTTCATCATTATAATTTTCTTCCATAGGCTCATTTGGTAATTGCATCCCGATCTCACTCACATGAGGGGTTTGGATCCCTATAGTTGGTAGTATAATGTTTAAGTATACTCCCTGCCAGATGAAGTGGTTCCTAGCATCAGCTATGTTGTACTCTCTATGATCCATTAGGTCATCATGGGCATAGACATACAAAGGTAAAAAACTATTCCATACTCTAAAATATGGATGAGTAGGATTTCCTTCATTTTTCAAGATAAAAGTAGCCTCCTTCGACATCGGCTCATGTACTCTTCTACCATGATTCTTTCCATTGTATAGATAGTCTCCAACATGGTCCATCTTTCGAAGTAGATAGAAATCGATATAAAATTTACAAAATTCTGAGTTAAAATGACTAAGTTATGTCCGTTTTAAGTTGGAACTTCCGCAAATAGCGAGAATCACGATTTTGATTAGTTTTGATACATAGTTTGGATTAGTTAAGTGATGAATTACTCATTAGGGTATTCTTCTTTGGTAGGTGATCTCGACACCGATGAATCTCTACCACTCGATTACTACTATTAAAAGACCGGCGTACCATCGCCAAGTGAGTATCACTTCCAATTTCAATTATTGCTTGTGATTGTATTGATAGTTGCACTAGTTACTTAGCAAAGATAAAATGAATATGCATGATGGGGTTTAATGGGAATTATAATGTATGTTGTTGTTATGTGAAGTTGAACTTAAAGAATATCGAAGCCGGGTGATGAATCATTGCTTGCATAGATGAGCCAGGATTGATTCTGCGGATATTGTTTGATCACCTAAAAGAACTGGTATAATTGATTATTCAAATTGAAGATGAACTTGAACTCATTCATAACACGATGGGGATGGTGTTAGTGATGTGCCCTAGGCAAATTATTAAGTATTGTTATTTCATGTACTAGAGGCTAATCACTGGTTAGTGATTTATTTTTTAAAAATCTAATGGGAAGAATAAATAAATTATTATTATGAATAATAATTTACTATCACTACCAACCCTAGTAAGATTAGGGGCATTATTTCAGTGCAAAATACTGACATAACATAAATAGGTGTGATAGTGTCTCATTAGGGTTAAGACTTTTACTGTTACATTAGACGGCAGAGAAACTCTGTAACCCTAAAAGAGAAAGAAAAACTCAGATCTTCCTCATCAATCTAAAAAGGTTCTAGATTGCGCTAGCACGCAAGAATTGATTCCTTTTGGGTGGCTTGTTCGTGTGGACTACGTAGAGGGCAATGAAATCGTGGTGTCTTGTAGATTGATCGCAAGAGTTTGATTTCAAATCTCTGGATACGAAATTGCAAAGTAAATCAAGAATTATTCCTCTTGTTATCAAATTTAATCAAAGCACATGATTTCGGTTTTAGGGTTTTTAATTTTCTGCTACAAATTTTTATGAAAATTCTTATAAAAACCCTTCAGTGGTATTAGAGTCGCTTGTGTTTTTGATTAGATTGAAATCTGGTTTATAATTTGCATGTGATGCCCTGAAATTCGAATTTTGATATTCGTTTTTATCAATTTGATTTTATGAAGAACTAAATCAACACAAATACAGATTGGTAATTTTTATAGCGTGTTTATAAAAATACTCGTATATGATACGAACTGCTACTTATCTACAATTTTGAATAACAAATCGGATATGTTTGATCATTCATGAACAACAGTTTTGAACTGCGCTGAAATGAATCAATCGGATTAATTTTTGTTTTGCCTTGAATGAGATCTGGATTGGGAATGCGGATCTGGAATGTTGTTCCGAGCATAATTTTGGGAAGTCATTCGTAAGTTTTGATACCGTATGCGGCGGACTGCAATGTTTAGGATACCATTTGGAGCGTGATAGTTGCTATTAGCTAGTCTTTACTCCGCTTTCTTAGGTACATGTTTGCCACTTCTTTCACTTCATCAGATAAAGTATCCTGCAAGTAGCTCTTTCAGGAGAAAATTCAGGTTGAGCCTTCTAGCGCCGAGGTTAGTAAAGAATTAGATTGGTGAAAGTTTATGAAATAGTGTGTGGATGAGAAATGAAGGTTAACCAAATGCTTCTATTATCAATATAGTATATATATATATATATATATTTACACACCAGCTTCGTCTCTATTTGAACTCCATACCCCTCAAATATATTTATACATATGATTTAGCTTTACTATTTCATTTATTTACGTCTTGGCATTACTGTGAATGACAGCTTCTTCACCCATTTTGAATTACTATTAAATATTTCACAGATGACTACTCTTTACTCCACGACTCTACATTTTATGTATGGAGATAATAATAGTCACCCTCTAGGTCTTTCCAATAAAAACTATCTTTATGTATTTTAAGCTTAAAGTATTTAATCTTATACACGCATTGTAGGTGAATTACCAACGAGTAATTTATAAATTAAAAAATGTCTAATTTTTCATAGGATAATATAAAAATAATGCTTGAACTTTTACAAAAGGTTTAATTAAATATATAAGTTTGGTTTTGAACGATTTAATACCTGAATAAAGTTTTATGAACTGTATTCATATTTAAAGTTTAGTTTTGATAATTTTGATATGTGAACAAAGTTTTCATAAACTTTTTTTTTATACTTAGTTGAACTTGCTTAAGCTATATATATATATATATATATATAATTCATGAAAATTTCGTTCAGATATCAAACTGTCAAAATCAAATTTTATATGTGAAAAAATCCACAAAAACTTTTATCAGGTACCAAATTATTCAAAATTAAACTTTAGATATCTGATTAAACCTTTTACAAAAGTTCAAGTACCATTTTTATGATTAACACTATTCTACATTTTCTTTTCTTTCATTTGTTAATCGTATCATTCTTCTAACTTCCGTAAATTTTAATATTATACCCAAGTAAAATATTGTCCTTACGGGATTTGCTACGGATAAATTCACACTTTTACAATGACATCTACCTGTATAAATCCAACGTTATTCATCAAGCTGATTCCACTACTAGAAACATCAATTTTCTTGATTGTCACCCTCCATCTATTTTCTTTTGCACGCTAAAAAATAGAATCGTATAACATATAATGAATGAACCAAATAATGATCCTTAGAAATGTTGTTAGTAATAGTATGATTATAAAAAAAAGGATCATTGACGCCTACAAATTGAAAATAGTTGAAATAGCTCATGGTTCCTATTATTCCACTTTCAGAGAGTTACATTGTTTAATTGCAAATTTACATGTTGACATGACTTTGCAAGAAACGATGATGTTATTCTAAGTAATTATTATGCCAAGCACTTTAAACGAGAAAGCTATCAGCAGGAAAAGAACTAATCAAACCTAATCCATCCTTAAATTAGACCAAATCAAACCAAGGATTGTTTTATTTTCCTTTTTTTTTAGTAATTTAAACTAATATATTATTTATGATAAGTTTAGAGGGATAAATTCAGCTAAATTGTTTTAGAAAAAAATGATAATAATTTACTTGTAAATATAATTTTTTTTGATGGTTGATTCAATGTTATAATTTCTTTACACATTTTAATACGATATTTATTATTTAATGAGTATTAGTAAATATTATCTTCTCCTTTTTTTTGTTGGTTTTAAATTTGAAATATATTCTCTCATTGATGACTTAATGTTTTCCTTTTTTGGTTAAATTTTTTATAATATGTACAATATAGACTTTTTTTTTAAGTTATAACTCTTATTATGTATTAGTTACTTCATGTAATTTGTTTAGTTAGTAATTGTACTTTATTGTTAGATGACTGACAAGTAACTAGGTGATTCTATGAAAGACTACATATTATGAATATAATGGTTTTGTGGAATATTTTATTATGATTTGCAATTTAAACCTTGTAGAGAATATTTTTGTTCTCCTTTTTCTTTCTAGAGCTATCTTTTTTATTTCCTCAAAAAGTTACAACGATTAATGTATATATGTAATTATATGTATATACTTTCATGTGCTTTCTACAATAATGATATTAATTATCTTCATATCGATCTTCACCTATAAGCCCAATCAAAAAATAAATAGCTTGATGTCTATATTTAGTAGCAAATATCAAAATTTTCATATCAATTTTTTTCTTAATCTTTTTAGTTTTAAATATTTTATCTCATTAATGGAACATATTTAAGCAAAACTTTTTTTTATTACAATTTTTGTTTAATCATAATTTAAAACAAAATAAACCATTATTTAAACGTCTGGTTTAAGATTAAAAAAAAAGAAACATAAATTATGGCTTAGTTTTGTTTTAGTAGAATGTAAATTAAACCAATTTGTGTCCATTGGTACTTTTTAGTGTATGTGTGTATATATATGTGTATATATATATTATTTTTTTCTTTATCAGTATGAATGCTTATATTCTTTTAAAAATTATATTTTATAAATCCTTTTGTTATTTGCACATGATACGGGCTCTTATCTAATTTGTAGCAAAAGATAAGGAGAGTAATTGCTGATATAAACCTAAGCTTTTATTATTTCATATAATGTTTCAATTTTATTATTTTCCATTATTCATTGTTTCTTATGCCAGGGACGATTCTAGTGTTCCAATGGAAAGATAGGCACCTAGACTTTGGAAAAAATTAATTTTTAAAAATATATTATATGTACATTATAAAGAATTAATTATGCTATAATATTAAATATGGTCTAATAATTAAATGCTGGTCTTTTTTTTTCTTAATGAGGTTTTGGATTCAAATCTCATAGATATAATTTTACTTTTTATCTTTCTATCCTTAAACTTTTTTCATTTCAAATCTCACAAGTGTAGTTTGACTTTTTAAGATATATTTGCTATGCGAGCATTCCCCTTTTTTTCTTTTGACTTATCTGTCTGTAACTAATAGTATTAAATTAATTTATCATAAAATTATATTTAATTAAATAATTTCTTGTAAACAATTATTTTTATTCCATAAATAATAATTATATATTCACCATATTACAAATATTTTAATTCCATCTCGTAAAGTACTAGTATAAGACACAATTATATGTCATCATGGGTATATTTCTCTATTTATTTTTGCTAAAAACAAAATTTATGTAGACTTCATGTATTGATTTTAATTTTTGTAAGATGTTAATTAAAATTTAAAAGTTAATTAATATATATACATGTAATCTCTTCCGAAATGCACAAAATACTTTCACTCATTCAAAAAAAAAAAAAAATTAGACATATAAAGTTTTAGAAAATGCGATAATATAATTAGTAACAAAATTCTTTTATATTAATTATATATACACACACAGATGATTCTAATATTAATTTAATTATTCTAGGGCACCAGTTATATAATTTTTCGTCCGTTCCGAGTTGTTGTTATTATTATTATTATTATTACACATCGATCAGTTTATGGAAACACCCTTTGCATCTACACCATTCAAAGGCTAATAAAGGAACATGCCCACGATTCCTTTCGTATAGGACAAACCAACGAAAATTCCACAATAATTTGCGGCCACTGTATGCTATATTTCTGAATACTAAAATACCAAATGTAAAGTTTATACAGTATAGAAAGAGAGACAGCGGAGAGAGAGAGAGAGAGAGAGAGAGAGAGAGAAAGAGGGAGGCGGTGTATTTAGTAAACATAGGTCCTCATGTGTTTCACAGATGCATTGCAAAGATGAGAACGAATATTTTCCGGGAAACATTCCATATGGAATTTTCCATTTGACGAGACAACACTGTATCAAATATGGATCATACTTCTACTACTACTACTACTAGAACACGGTTGTACGGCCAATACACACACACACCAGCAAAAGGGGGAAAAGAAAAAAAAAAAAAGGAAAAAAAAAGGTTAAAGAAAAAGGAGATTGATTTTAGATCCACAAATATGGAAGGAGAAAGGGTTCCTAGATACGAGCACAGGTTTCTTTCTCTGCTCCTCCACCCCATCAGGCCATTCATCAGGAAATTAGTTTCGTAAATTTTGAGGAGAATCAAGTCCTGGGGTTCTTGGCCCCAACCCCATCAGCAGCAGCTCCTGAACCACCACCACCTCACCAGATGCATCAGCATCCTCATATCCCTAGCGAAGGTGCTAACAGCACGGCTTCTGCGGTAGCCTCCTCCTCTACTTCCGCCAGTGCCACCGGTCTTACAAATAATAAAAACAGCCATGTTAGCAGATCTTCTTGGAGTAATGATCATGTTCATCAGGTTGTTTATTATCTATTGGTTCAGCAGTAGCATAATTTTTTTTTTTTTTTAAAAAGAAAACCCTTGTGTGATGAATTTAATATGTACTTCGTGTAGTGGGTGTCTTAATGGCATCGTCTTTTGGGATGTTATATTTTGGGTTAAAAATAATGTAGGTGGGTGCAACAGCAATGGATCAAAAGTAGCAAATGATGAGAACTGCAACGGCAATGCAAACGATGGCAATAATTCTTGGTATCCTCCTCCTGCTTCAGAACTCTCTTGCTTTTTCTTGCTGATTTTTCCTTTTCTAACCTTTTCAAGTGTTATGTCTTGTTTCTGTGTCCTTGTCACATGCATTAATATAATTAGATCTGAAACGTTAAGCTTTTTAGTATTTACAAAAAAATAAAAAAAAGATCCATGTAATAATGGGAGGATGTATTATGATGGGATTGATCACTGTGACTCAGTGAAAAGATTGTGTGATAAGCTTTAATAATTTGCTGCATCAGGTGGAGGAGCTCATCGTCTTCTTCGATGTCGGAGAAAGGAAAAATGAAGGTTCGGAGAAAGCTGAGAGAGCCTAGGTTCTGTTTCCAGACGAGGAGTGACGTAGATGTTCTTGATGATGGTTACAAATGGAGGAAATATGGCCAAAAAGTAGTCAAGAATAGTCTTCATCCCAGGTAATTATGATACATATACTTAGCTATAATATTACCGCTTACAATTCCATCTTGCTACTCCTGACACACAAACAGCCACACCATACACGCTCTCTCTCTCTCTCTCTCTCTCTCTCTCTATGCATACATATATATATATGTTATAAATAATAGTATGAAAGCTTAGAACCCAGCATATATATCCTCAAATCTTCCCTACTTCTGATCAGATCAAGCTTTGGAATTCTTTATTCTGACCCAAAGATTTTGGCATAATCCATGCATGCTATTTCTCTGTGTCCGTAAACCCTCGATTTGATTCCTCGTAATGTAGACACGGTCGATAATCACTCTTCTAAATTTACATTCTCCTGGTTTGATTCAATTTACAAGTCAATACCCAAAGTGTAATTCTGAAACCCTCACCATTAATTTGCCCTAATTATGCTAATTAGCTAAAGCAACACAGTAGCCACACCGGCCAAGATGGGTTGCTGGATAAGGGCTAATCCGTCGAATAAAACTTTGGACTAATTAGCTGCGCTTGCTTACGGCGGCTGTCGGTGGCAAGAGATGCCCCTCCTTAAAAGTATTTAATTAAAAGAATATATATATATATATATATATAATATTGTTGTCATGTATCCACTCGTGACCGATTATGCACAAGTTTCTTAGTGTAATTATCTATATCTTTTGTATATATGTATAATATTAAAATGGTTTGTTGGTTTTGGTATCTTTTATTAGAAATGTACAATAATGTTATAAAAAAAATTAAATAAGTATATATTTAATTGTGAATGTTTATACCTATATAATATTAAAAGATTTCTTAATATTTTTTTCATTTCCTTTTATTTGAATCGTCAATGTTTTTCAACTTTTAACAAAAAAATAGAACTTTTGTCAATTTTCCATCCATTCTTTACACAGCAGCTTTTAATTTGATCACAAATAATTAATTTATTAAAAATTGCTATTAAATATACTTAGTCAAACAATAAAGCAAAAATTTCATATAAATATATTTTCATACAAATTATAATGAAAATGCAAAAATGTTTAATAAGCAAAATGGAAAAGAAAAGCTACAAACATTGTGTAAATGTTCACCACTTGACTGGCCATTTCAAGACTAATTAGAAGCTAACAATTGTTAAAAATAGACAAAAGATTCAACAGAGTTTATATGTCTTATTTTAGTGAAAGTTTAAAGAGGTTGAGGTTCGAAATGAAGGAAAAAAAATGTAGGGAATTTAAATGGAAAGGTAGATTAATGTTGGACTAAATATAGTTATATTCAAGACAGATAAAATAAAAGCAATATTGAAGTTACAATTAGAGAAGTTTTTAGAGGAATTATAGGAATGGGCTATGCTTTTAAAAGAGATGAGGTACAAAACATGCGAAAATTCTATGCTCCTATTATTAAATTTGATAGAACCGTTGTCATCGACTATCTAATGGCTTATATCATATTCAAACGTGATTGAACTACTAAAATAATTAATGTTTCAATTATTATATTTATTTTAACGGTTAGATAGTTGACTGAATGTTCTCATCTCTCCAAAACATGTTATACTATAAGAAAATTAACCTTTGGAGATGATTCCATAGTAGACAATTGATAGGCAAAATTATATCTTTATAGTTTAAATCAGCAATGGAAATTTATTTTTATAGACAGAAATTTCTATCTCTTATTTGACAAATAATAATTGACATAAAAATGGTAATTTTTTCAAATAATCAATAGATAATTTACTTACATAATCATCTTTTTTTTTTTTTAACGCCAACCCGCCACTCTGTTTAAATTTTATGTGAATATATATAAATGAATGCGTGTCATTTTCATTAAATTGTTAAGTGAGAATTTTTGAGGGATCATGGTTAATAATATTGTTCCGTGTGCGTACCATTAGGTTTAGCTATGATTCTTTCGTGTATGAGAATTTTTGATTTCGTCATTGGAGTTTTTTAGACGCTTCCGGTCAAATCTATTGACGATATGTTCGTTCGTGCTAGACCGACCATTTTATACATTTTTAGGCCGATGTTGTCGTTGTTGTTGTTATTGTTGTTGTTGTCGTCGTCGTCGAATTCTACGATCAAATGAGTGACAATAGAATAATTTATGATGCAACTTGTAAGATGTGCACTTCAAGTTACTTAGAGCCAAAAAAGAAAGAAGGGCATAACAGAAACCTTTGTCTTAATTAGTGTTAGTTCGTACAAGAAACGTGTTCCAACATTTTCATAAAACGTACACCAATCGCCGTTGTATTTTTAAAGTCAACACGCGTTTGGTTGCTAAATCAACCTGAAATTCATCGAACCAGAATCACATTTTATTAACTTAACTTACTGTCGGAGACATCCAGACGCCTCTTGTACCAGGAGAAAGGAGGATGTGTTCAGTGTGTAGAACTGATGAATAATACGTTCAATATAAAATGAAACGAATCATACATATTAATACCATTAATTAAACTTAATAGGATACTCAACAATCAAAATAAAACATAATTGCACCACCAGAAAGGTGGATATATAAGATGGATAGAGCATAATGAAGTATGTACTTCAGCAATCTACAACTTTTTTATGTTTAGTAATTATTGATTGTCAATATCCAAAATTCATGACGTGTAAATTATAAATTTGTATGAAATGGCTAAAAAATATATAAATTAGTATTACTTCTAATGTTAAATTATAACAAACATAAATATAACACATTAGATAAACAAATCAAATATTAATAAATTTACAACAAAAAATGAACGGCCATATTGACTTAATACGGAGATTTAAGATATATTTAAGTAAGTGTTGACCTCCGGTAAATCTTATATAGTTAAATTTCATTATATTATATTTAACTATTAGACCAACATCGTCACCCATCACAGATAAATAATATTTTAGGCAAAATAAACACAAACTAGTAGTACTTGTTGTTATAATTAAAGGAAGTGAAGTAATGCAGGCAGAAGTGTTATTGGGCTTGAAATTTCTAGAGACAAAAACTAGTAATATTATATAATTTGAGCAGAGGAGGCTTGAGCTTGTCTCAATAAGAAGAATAGGATGGTTCAAAGAGAAGTGAATGTGCAGAAGGGAGCAAAGACCGGAAAACAAATAATAAAATAAAATAAGAGAGCTATATATATATATATATATATTTAAAATATCTAGTATATTTGATTTTATGTATATACATATATATATATATATATATTGTTAAAATAACGAGACATTCAGTATATCTGAGGCTATTCTAGTGTTGAACTAATGTTAGATATATTACGACGACATCGACTAATATGCTTGGCTGTCTATCGCCTCTAGATGGATTAGGATTTCTACCCATGGTTTCTATTAAGTAAAATTCTTGTAAATTTAGTTATAGAAGTAAATTTGATACATATAGATTTGGGCTAATGGTATCTAAACTTTGATAAAATTCGTAAATAAGTACCTGAACTTTGAAATTTATTAATTTAGTATTTGAAAAATTTTAAAATTAATTAATTTAATACCTAAAAAAAACTTGATGGATGTACTACTCATATGTAAGGAAAGTTATTTCATACTAATTTGATAAATTTCAAAGTTAAAGTATTAAAGTGATGAATTTCAAAATTTGGATACTGAATTATATGTTTTATCAAAATTTAGGTACTATTTATAATATTAACCTCGTAAATTTTCATCCGCACAAAAAAAAAAAAAAAAAATTTTGAGGTTTGATCCAACAAAGAAATTTGTACATTTATCCATTCTTCTAATTTTTTTTTTTTTTTGGAAAAAAATTCACCAAAACCTACTTGAATTGATGGAGTTCTGTGTCATAATGATGTGGAAGCATAAAAGATAATGGGCGCTTTTGAATTTCATTCATGGAAATGTTTATTAGAAAATACTTAATAATATGTAATATGACCACTTCCACATGTGGGAATGTATATTCTCCTATCTTCACCATTCATACATCTAATTAATCCTCGTTTCTCTATTTTCGGCTATAGATAATCCATGCTTAAAGTGTTCTTTCTGCTAGTTAAAATAAGTTTCAGTCCAACAATGACGCATATCACAATGTAAATACATATATAGACTAATAAACAAAAGAGAAGAGATGGAGATATTCAATGATTTGAATATTATCTCTACAACGGCATCAGTTTTAGGAATAGAAAACCATGGGAGAGGGACAGGGAGAGAGTACCGCTGAATTTAAACCAGCTTTTCACTTAAAAGACTGAAATATTCAAGTAATATAGGATTTTCCCTATGCACCTATGGAGAGGGGTGTTACGATTATTATTACTATTTAATATTTGTCTCTACTTATTTGAATTCCCTCTCTCTATATATATATATGTATATATGCTGTTGCTAAAGTAGAAAAAAATATATTACAAAGATCAAAAAAGCAACTTGTTTTATGTTCACGATTATTATGTTATCAAGCTTTAACTTGATGATATTTTGATGCATAACTAATAATGCTATTATTACTATTATGAAACAAAAAAAAAAAAAAAAAATCTTTCTGCTTAGTTTTGGGAAGAATTTTTCCATGGGCAGCACAAGTCAGTATATGGCCTACCACCATGTTTCATCATCCGTCAACGTCGCATCCACCATACGAAGTAATAGGCTACTTTCACCTCTCCTTCATTCGCCATTAATCGATCATAAACCATATTAGGAATTTGCACTGAGACCAACAGTTCCCATATCTGGACGCATCGCCCCACACGCCTTTAGCCAGACCGCACCACCCTGCCACTCCAACTGTACACCACACCTGCAGACTCCACGCCACCCTACCATACAAAAAGCCCACGACTAGTTCCACACAGCAATGATGGAAGAACTTGAAGATATCCTCGCATACATTTTGATGAAAGCCGCCTTTCACGCATCAACCAACCTAATCAATCCGAAAAGATAATAATATTAGTACACAATGATTTTGGATTTCTTTTCTTACTTCCAGTAGTTATCATCCACCCTTTGCTTGACAAACTTAATTAGCTGACAAACGATGATAGTCGTCACTCCGATTCATGGCAAAATCCTTTTACAAGAACTAGTTCTGTAGTTCTCTTCCTTCTTCTACTATTTTGCATTCTTTACTAATCTGGTCTTCCTTCTTACAAACATACCTCCAGCAGAGTTTCACCAACATATATCATTTCTAAGCTCTATCTGTTGGCATTCTCATGCTCCTTTCGCTTCATTTATCTTTTGTACAATAATAACTCTCCATCTTTCTTCTGGCAACGCCATTGTACATATCAATAAAGGTCATGCCCAATAAATACGTTCCAACAACTATCGCACTTAGTAAGTACAACATCACAAACTGGCACCATTGCTCAAATTCTTGAAGTGAGATACACTTGGATTTATCAAACAACATTTTAAGTTCACTAAATGGATGTTTAAGTCACTCCCATTGGTACATATTTAATATATATTTTCTTTTACTTGAAATTTAATATTTTTTCAACAAAATTCTTTGTAAGACTATTTGATTATAGCTCAAGTGAAAGTTTGGTCTTAGTGTTTTATGATTTGATTTATATCTTATTACGACTTTATGAATACAAAAATTGTTATATTTTCATAAGGTTAATTTCAAAAATGGTATATAAACTTTCGTAAAAAGTTTAATAAGATACTGAAGTTTAGATTTGAACAATTTAGTACCTGAACTTTTGCAAAAAATTCAATCATGTACTTAAAGTTTGGTTTTGAATAATTTGATATCTAAAGAAAATTTTTACATACATTTTTCCTATAAGATTGAACATGATTCAAGTATAAAAAAAATGTATATAAAAACTTACTTTAGGTATTAAATTATGCAAAACCAAACTTCAGGTAGAAAAATTATAAGTTAAAGCTTGCTTTAGGTACTAAATTATTCAAAACCAAACTTCAAGTACTTAATTAAACTTTTTATGAAAGCTTGAGTACCATTTTTATATTATCACTATTTTCATATTCATCCCATTTTCCATGATAGAAAAAATTTTAAAATATTCTATATTAAATCAAGTGTCATATTTACTAGTAAAAGTTTTTATTATCAGCTTATTTTGATTATAAATATCAAATCTATTAACAACAATGTTCTATATTAATGCTTAATAATATTAAACAACAAGTTTTTTATTTCCATATTCATCCTACTTTCCACAATTGCAAAATCACAATAAGGTTTGATACTAAACTAACTTTTGTTTTCACTAATGAAAGCTTTTACTATTTGTCATAATTCTATGTACCAAATGTATTAATAATGATATTCTACATCAACACTTAACATTAAACAACTTTGTCCTGCCATTTTCATCGATAGCCACCAATTAATCCTATGAACCTAACTAACTAACTACTTGTATAACTATCGATAGTTTTTAAACACGTGACTATATTAGTAGTAGTTACTTTAGAAACTATCGATTATCTCGTTCATATATTAAAGTATAATTGGTACGTATTCATCACGTATATATACACATAGTGTGTACTACCCATATATTTTTCCCATAGAACTAACCAAACTCACTATCTGGATAATGTAAGTGCTCTCTAGACCCACTAGAACAATTTAGCAAACCATAAGAGACGGTAAATTTATTTGGCTGCTCAGTGGTCCTACATAGCCAACCATGATGGTTCTATGTGGTGCAGCTTGGATCGTACCTAGGTGCAACTTGACGATTTGCGTGTGGAATGGTACTGGTCGCATTTGGGTGAAAGCATGATGGTTCACTATACCTCCACAAGGATGGTTCACAATTGACGCGACGTTGATTGTTCACCATCGTTTGCATGTCGTTCTGCTAGGTTCGCACGCTTATTTACCTTGGCAGTTGGCGGTTTAAAACCAGTTTGCCATGGCTTGTGGAGAGTTTAACACCAATATGGTTCAGTTGGATTCATTAGTCCAGTCGGTGGTGCCTAGTAGTTTCGGCGTTTGACTTAATTGCTAGGTATTAGGTCATGGTGGATTATGGCTAGAGCTTAACAAAGACATGGATATTCTATCATTTTGCTTCTATTCCTCATATATTTGTTATTGCAATTTTTAGTCTAATCAAACAAAACGGATTACGTTATTACATGCTTATCCTTTCCCACAGAATAGGTATTCAAGCCGAGCTTTGGCCTTTGGCAGCAATATTCAAGAATGAGTCATTGGCACAAAGTTTCTATATTTATCCATTTCAACTCCTTTTAACACAAGTCCTTGGTTGGTTTCTATGTTTATCCAATTTCAAACCCCTTTGCATTGAACCTGAGGTTGAACTTATAAGCTAAACCTACCTCGTTTGGACGGAACCAAAACCAACTACGGCGAACCTACGCAAAAACCTCTGTGCAAGCCCATCAGATGTGGCACTGTTTGTTTTGTATGTTGATTCTAGTGGAAATATGGTTCGGTTCAAGCACATCGGTGGTTGTGTGAGTCTGCTTCAACCATACGCATATAGAAGCCACTTGTTTGCCAGCTTAGACTAAGAGACAAGAGATCCAGGTCTAGTGGGTGGGAAAGGTTTTAGTACTAAAACAACATCACATGGATTGACTGGTGGTATAAATACTAGTGACATCTTTTTTAACAGATAAGTAAATTTTTTTTTTTTTTTTTATCATTACCTGCCACAAAATAGGTCTAGATTGAGGGATATCATGAAGTACTTGACTTTTATTATTAAGAGATGGGTAACTATCCCAATGATACCTAAACTTTAATAACATAAGTATTTAGGTATTTACATTTGAAATTGATTAATTTAGTATCCAAAATTATTTTTCATGTACATTAACCAATAGTACAGAAGTAGTATTGATATGTATAAAAGGTCTCTCAAGTACTCAATTGAGCAATTTCAAAGTTTAGATTATTATATTGATCAATTTTAAAATTTAAGTTTTTAATTGTATATTATACTAAAGTGTAGTTGTTATTCGTGACATTAACTTAAGATTTTAGAGATATAAATTTATGACATTTTAACAAGTTCTAAACCTTACATGCCTGTGCTCCAATACGAGTATGAGGTGGAGTGATTACTCCTCCCATTTTAAGGCATGACAGCTACATTGCGAATAACACGAGGAAGATGACCAACAAGTATAAATGATTCACTAAGCATAAGCTGACGAAACATGCGGGGAGGTTCTGGTCATCTGGGTTAAGGTGGCGGTTTGTATTCGTGAGGTTTCAAGTGGTAGTACGTAGCTTTGGGCTTGTGGGTTATATGGTTTCGCAGGTTCGCAAGTGTTAGCTGTCATGTTAGACTGTGACTTAATGAAGCCATAGCCATAGCCATCAAGCCATGTCTACAATAGGGACAAGAATATATAGCCATCTTCGAATTACAATCGTGTGTATTTTCTACAGTAGAGATACTAATTGATAGAAAATGTCTATAACATCCTGCAATTTCTTCCAAATGAACATCTATGTTGTCTCCTTTGATAATATATATATATATATATGTATAATACTGTGTTCAAAGATAATCGAAGAAAACCAATATGGTCTCCCCTCAGAGGTATTCAACATAGAATTTTACAAAGGCTTGAGATAATTATTCAAAGAATTTGAAAAAGAAGGGCCAAAAAGAAAAGTTATGTCCATAGTGTGTGGGAATAGGGTTTATAATAGGATCTACTTCTATATTTTGCCTTCATTTCTTACCATATTGTACATTATTATGTTGCACTAAATTAGTTCTTGTTTTATAATAACTTGCATCGCCTGGCTAGTGAATGTATTAATTCAGATAGTAAAATTGTTATCTCGGAGACCATTATCGTTGACTACTTAATTCTGTTTTTAAGCTACTTTCTGTAATATATATATATATATATACCATTTGATCCTAAGATAATTGCTTAACATGGCTGATCATATTGTGATGTGTGCATCTTTAATAATGGGATCGAAGAAGCTATTACCGTTGCACGCACAGCAATTGCCGGGTAAAGAAGAGGGTTGAGAGATTATCAGAAGATTGTCGAATGGTGATTACAACATACGAAGGTAGACACAACCACTCTCCTTGTGATGACTCAAATTCGTCTGAGCATGAAGGCTTTTCTTCTTTCTGAAATTATTATGTTGGCTATAAATATCATGTATGTCCTTGTATTAATCTACTACTACCACCCACTCCTATCTAGCCACGTATAATATGTACAATCGTTGTCATGTTCCTTCTATATGTCTGCTAAACACTCTTGTAAAAATTATATGTTTTAGCTGGTACATTCATAATGCTAGTCCCAAAGAATTGATTTAAATATTGGTTCAAGATTTAGAGGCCTTGAGACTTTCTTTTTAATCAAATATTATGGAAGATATCGGCAAAATATATATGTTCCCTCTTGAAGTTTATTCTGCACATTAAGGACACTAATCATAGTTCTCTCTCTCTCTCTCTCTCTCTTTTTTATCCACCTTTTTTTAGCCAAAAGTAATCATCGTATTTAGCATATGCTTAATTACAGCTTCCCACTCAACCAGAAAAATATTATGTTGTACAAGATTTTTTATGTATGCTTCTTGCCAGAGACCATTTTCAAAACATTTCTGGTTCAATCATCCAATCAATAAGGGAAATTTGAAAAATAAAAAACCAAAAAAAAAGGGAAGCGGATATCACTGATCTAAAGTATGGGATTTTTTTTTTTTTTCATTTTTTCTTCTTTTTCCCTCTTGACATAAAAAATGTGTGACTAAAGAAATCAATTGATACAGAGGAGAATCTTATGATCAAAATAAAACTTGTTGTCTTGTCTCGGTTGCACTTCTCACAAAGAATAAGAGTACGAATCACAGATATATAATGGCCATGTTTACTTCTGCTGAGGGTCCCCCAGATTCCATTATAAGAGTAGAATGAAGGGAAGGAATAAAAAAAGGTAATGATAGGGAGCACTTCTAAGAATTGCCTTGAGTCCCCTTCCTTGTGGCAGCGAAATAATTCCTGCAATTAAACAGCTCCAGTGGTGAAAAACAATGATGGTCAAATGCGGTAAATAATGTTTCCAAAAATCACTACTCATATATCATTGAAGTTCTTGATATGCCAATGCAACTGACTTTGGGGGGCTTTTAAGGTCTGGAATATGCTGCCACTAATGATGATATAAGAAAGCATTATAATACAAGAACCTCTCAATCACCAATCGGGATTGAGAGAGAGTAGAAATTTTAGGGGGTCCTAAACTACGTCCTTGATATATGTACTGTCTTCATTATTTTGAATTTGTTTTTGAGATAATTTTCATCAGTAACTTAAGAGCATGAAGAAATATACCGATGGGATGAGAAAAGGTAAAACCCTTTATATCCTATATAAAATAATTTTGAAAAAGCTATAGATGTTGTTGTATTTGCTTAAAAAATATTGAAATATGTAATATAAATAAACTAGATTCTCTTTCCTTAAAAAAAACTCTTAATTTGTTATCTTGAATGCATAGAAGAAAAACAAGCAGAGCGAAAAATAAGTTATGTTTCTATTATTTTATTGAAAAAAGTTATAAATTAAAGGGAGTGAAACATTTTAGCTAAACTTAAAATTCTTCATGGCATAAATTGAAGTAGATAAATTCCTTCATAGATTTTGCAGTCAAAGTAGATAATTTATGAATGAACACTAGGGACATCAAATAAGAGATCAAGAGAAAACGAGAAAAAAAAAAAAAAGGAAAATTGAAAGAGATAGAGAGACAATTAGTTGACCAGCTTGTAGAACTAATTTTATTTTATATTTTTAAGCTCATTTGAATAAGTAGAATCAATAAAATTGATTAAAAATGCAAAATTATATGAAGTTTAATGTATAGACTTGTGATTTAATAAGAGTTTATGGGTTTATTTGGATTGTCTGATTTTCATCAGTATCTTATTTGTATATGATTTGTGTTTGATCTATTGGATCTATTTATAAGTAAAAATGTATGTTTTTCATCTATATTTGTTTCTTGACAAATAGTTTGTTTGAAAAAAAATAAAAATAATATTTCAAAATGACTAGAATAACACAAACCACACAAGAATGATTTTATACCCAATAGAAGTTCAAAATTCTTCTTCAAATTATAAACTTGTAAAATTGTAAAATTAATATCACCATCTTAACAACAATAATAGGAACATAAGGTTTTAGCTTTTACATTGGCTTTTGAACCAACAAAAAAGTTTTGCAAGAAAGTGGAAAACTATCACTATAAGTAATAAAATTTGTTACAACGAGATGACATGGTTGTAAAACCCCTAAAAATTCTTGCAAATGGGTTGTTTTAAGGAGTTACCTTGGCGTGGAATTTTGTTATTTTAAATTAATGTAAGGAGTAGCTTTTAGCTTGAAGTTAAACTGGGGGAGATGCTTGTTGCAATAACATAAATAACTAATCCTTTATTTCATATGAATTGAGGAAATAAAGGCATGATTCTTACAAGGAGTGACTACCTGCAACAAGTAACACCTTACAAGAAACTATTCCATGTAATAATTGGTCAATTCATTGGGTTAAAACCAATTTTTAAAGACTACGAAATTGAAGTTTACGAAAATTTACAAAACTAATAGGTTCTATTCAACTTCGAAAGCAACTATCGATATCAGGCAAATGCACTAACCAAAGTAGCATAGAAAATATTAGGTCGTACTCCAAAGGATCGTTGGCATCTACCTTACTCACATTTCATCCATTATCTAGCTAAAGAAAATTTAGAATATCATGACAAAAACAAAAGCTATGTTATGGTTAATTGATATGCACATGCTTTTAGGGTAAAATTGAGGATGAGTTTGTAAAAATGCAAGAAGAAAGCCTAGGATTTGCTTCACCAATTCCTTATGATGTTATTTCTTGAAAAACTCAGAGAGAGAGTTGTTTGCTGGTGTATTTGCACTGTTTGATTCATTAGGGTAAGTTAAAGCCCCTCTCAAGGTCAGTAACTCTAGATCTAGACTAACCACCATAATTTCTTCACAAGCTATCAGCAGTCTAGATACGCATAAAGGTCAAGAATTCTTTGTTTCAAAACCAACCAAATGAATGTCAAAAACAAGCAACAAAAAGTTTCACTTTCCCTCTCTCAAGGTGATTATGAGCAACTTCATTAGTAGCTTAGATCTATTCAAAAGAATCATCTCTCAATCTATTTTGTTGAAATCAAACATGAATCTAAACAGTGCACCACACATTTAGACTCACCAAATTAAGTTCAAGCTACCAATTATAAATACTCAGTTAATGTATACTTGAAAGTGCATTTGAAATCACATGAATTAGGATTTTGGTTCACAAACCCTAAGCTTGTAGGAGATTATTTCTCTATAGATGTAAGCATTAATCATGAATTTTGAAGATACAAAATGGAATTAATAAACGACATTACAAATTATATTCAGAGTCTTACAAAAATACAAACAATGGCTAAAATGATTTTACCTTGAAAACTTGAGATTTCTTAGCAAGAAGAAAAAGTTCTTTTGCCAACGAATTCTGTCTCTATACTACTTTAGGAATTTGTTACATGTGCTACATGCCTTTTCGTGTGCGTGTGCGCATTTATTTATAAGCTAGAGGTACATAAATTATAATGATTTTATTTGTTGACGTGGTAGATTCTTTATAATAGAATTTGTTATTTACTCCCATGTATGCGTTGTAAATTTTTAGTTTAGGAGATGACTTTTCGCAGGGTAGTTTGAATGCTCGAATCTTGTTTGAAAGTCAGGGCTCAACCTAAGCTATGGATTTCTCTCGAAGAGCTTAAATCTTTGTTCAATATTCAACTATGGGGTAAAGTGAGATTGTCGAGGGCTCGTGTCACGCCCCGAAGGGTACCCTAAATGTGGCAGTCCACCATACACAATATTAAAACCTAAGAATGACCACCTCGGTCACGCGAAGGCTTCCATACTATGTACAAGGCGTCTAACACATAAGGGAGATACATCGGAATGATACATTTTATGTTGATACAATTGACTAACAATGTAAAGGAAATACAATCCATTATACTTCAAAATACAATTAATCAAACTTCAATTACATTCATCCACAGACTTCCCTACATAAACTATTACAAGGCAAATCATAAAACTAGCTGATAACTTCAAACATTCGTATTCTTTGCCAAAATCCCGGAGTCATTCCCGGCTCTAACCAATTCGGTCCCCACTTTGCATTCTTGAGATAACCTGTTCATTTAAACAACTATTGAGGTATAAGCTACACTAGCTTAGTGAGAATTCCCTTAATTCCATACCATAACAAACAAGTTATAATCAGTCATATGCTATGCATGAACAAACACGTGAGCAAGCAATTATGCATGGGTATCCGAAACCCACACACAGAACGGATTTACGCCCTTTGTATCTTGGGTTAGGAATGGTATTGAGTCTACACAACCGCATCTAGTCCCCAAGCCCTCGGCTCTTAGCACTCGACTCGGCTAGGCTTATCCAAGAATGCATCCACATGCACCTTAGTACCTCTGAATGAGCTCTGGCACGGGGTTCGTTATCCAAATGAGTCATCCACGGACCATACCGATCGACCTGCGTAGGAGTAGCATGCTACCAAATGCAATATCTCCGATGCGATGCATGACCAATTTAATTTTTTTTTTGCTTAGGTTAAAAATACTTATACATTCTTTAGAGTGACCAACCAATATCATACATATAACAGAAATAATATGAACGGTGCAGTTATCCAATCAAATTGTGGTTTCGATATGCTTTAGTTTCTTTAGCATACATTCATCATAGTCTCATCATATCTCCCATCCCCATTCATATCGATTTTTATCTTGTTCCTATAATTCTAATGCAACTAACTACAAGCACAATCAAGGTAACAAAACAAGGAGAAAACTCACTCGGCCATTGGATCACCGATCTTCTAGTAATAATAATTCGGTGGTAGGGAATCGTCGAATTCAGGATCACCTAAAAAGGAAGAAATACTCTAATAAGTATTTCAACTCAAACTAATCTAAATGATTTTATACGAACTATCAAATTCGTAATTTTCGTCCTAAGCAAGAATTCCAACTTAAAACGGCCATAACTTAATCATTTTAACTCGGAATCTCGCAAATTATATATCGATTTCTATCTACTTCGAAAGATCTATCTATTTCTAATATTATTTTCAAGTTTTGAAAACTGTGAAGCTTCGAAAAGTTTGGATCAGCTTAGCGCAGCAACAATTTTCAACATCCGAAAAGTAGTTTTGTAAATATTTATAATGTTCCTACTATATAGATTAGCTATACATGCAATATGAATGATTTCCTAACATGAATGACATGAGATGAGTTTAATGTAAGCATGATCCTGATGATTTTTGCTAAAAGGAAATTTTATAACATTTTATCTTGCAAGACCATAATAACAACTACTTATGAAAAATCTAGTTTTCTAATCTTTGATCATTTCCATTTGTTTTGAATTTATTACTTAAGAAACTATAATTATTTTTGTCAAAATTGAGTCTTCATTATATATATTACTTATGACCTTCATTTCTACATAAAAATTTCCATTTTACACTTTGTAAACATGTTTTCAAATAGGGTTGATTCCAAAATCCGAATTTGGTAAAAAAATTAGTTTTTGAGTGATTCCTTTAAGTAAAAATCATTTGATACTTAGAAAATTTAAGGCTCAACCATATATAACTACTAAGGAATTCATTCTTACACAAAAATTTTCATTTTACACTTTGCAAATATGTTTTCCAATATGATTAACTCAAAAATCCGAATTTTAGAAAATTCACTTTTTGAATGATTACTTTGGGAAAAACTTGTTTGATGTATTAAAATTTAAGGCTTCACTATATCAATTACCTAAGGACTTCATTTAACACATAAAACATTCATTTTGAGCTTGAATACTAGGTGTTCTTATGGCCTTCATTCAAAATTACGAATTTCACAAATTGACTACTAACTCAAAATTTTCCATCTTGCTTCTACTTCTTGTTTTACACTTTAATCTCATCAAAACTCCTTTCCACTTATAAAAATCACTACTTAATGATACCTATTACCTATATACTTCATTTTTCACATAAAACATGAGTTTTGGAGTTGATAAATGAGTTTTAAAAATTGGTCTTGGTTGGGATCCGAATTTACAAAATTCATTTTTTGTTATATCTTTTGATAAAATCTATCTAAGCTCATAAAAATCCATTCCTTACATATCATATCTTAAGAGCCTTTCATTTCTTAAATAAAAACTTCATTTTTGAGTTGGAAAACATTTTTTTAAAATAGGCCTTGGCCAAAATCCGAAAATAGAATTTTTATTTTGAAAATAATTTTTGAAAATCACATTAGATTCTTGTAAAAAGAAGTCTTGATGATATTCATATATTAAGCCTTCATTTTCTTAAGAAAAAATTACACTTTGACACTTGGAAAGTGGTTTTTAAATATTGGTCTTGCCAAAATACGAATTTCACAAATTTTGTTCAAGTTCAAATCTAAGATCTACACATAATATGAACATACACCTAGATGAAACCCATGATAACAAACTTTAAACTCATAAATCTAAACTTTGCTCATCAAAATTACTTATTTATGTTATCTATACCCTAAGCCCTTTATTTTAAATGAAAAATACACATTTTGAAGTTGAAAAACCACTTTTCTAACTATGGTTCCATTTTCATCCGAATTTTCAAAATTGATTTTTGTTGAAAACAAAATAGAACTTGAGTTTCCTACAACTTTCCTACCATCATCAAGCTATAGCAAGTTGTTCATGAACATAAATAAAGATCTAATGCATTTATGAACTCAAAACTCTAGATCTAGTTTTGTAAACTAGTTTTACATGCATGGATCACTAAGATAGACATGTGGATGCTAGATCTATGCATAAATCATAAGAAATAACAAAAATAACAACTTAAATAACAAGATCTATGTCATAAACAAAAATCAAAGCTATAAAAATTTAGATCTACAATATATATCAACTTTAAACAAGAAAATAATTGAAATACAAGATAATAAAAGTGGAGAAAAGGAGTGTTTCATATTTGGCATCATCATCCTAAGCTTTTAAGCTTATGGAAGGTCATTTGATGCATGAAACCTTCATTACACTTTACTTATATCACCTATGGAGCTTTGGGAAGAAGATTTGCTTAGAAATCTTTAAGAAATAGGTGTGGAAGCCATGGAAGAAGAAGGGAGCAGCTTGTTTATTGGAGAAACATGAACAAGAAGAAGAAAGAAAGAGAGGAAAAAGAGAGGCAAAGAGAGAGGGTTTCAAAAAGGAAATGAAAGGAAATAATAAAGAGGCATTAAATGGAGATAGAATTGTATTAAATGAAAGGAAAAAAAAAATAAAACAAGGGCAGCAATATGGAACATGCTGCACGTGAATTGTGAGGAGAGGAGAGAGAGTGTTTTGTTGAAATTTGACTCAAAATTGAATTGTATAATTAATGTGTAATATAACTTTTTGAAGAAGGCTTGAATTATATTTATTTTTAGTCAAAATGGGAATAAATAAAGGACAATGGCAGCCATAAAGAAGGTCAAAAATCTGCCATGAAGTGTGGGTTAATGTGTAGAAAGATTGAAGTGAAAAGGAAGTGATATGTGTAAGGTGTACTTGAAGGTATGGGTTGTAAAAGTACTTTATTAATAAAATAAAATAAAATAAAATTGGAAAATTTATTCCAAATAATTGTAGCAGATTTTTCATAATTAAAATTAAATAATTATTTGAATTATTTTAGTATTTTAACAAATATGTTACCGGTATGATTAAAATACGCGAATATGGGCTATAAATAATATTTTTATAACCCAAAAAATTCTAAAAAATTATTTTATGAAAATAAAAATATTTTTAAAATATTAAATTAATTTATTTTATTTTTTTATCGAGTCTTAAACAAAATCTGATCCCGTAAAGACCCGAAACGAACTAAATTTTAGAAAAACAAAATTTTCTATAACATATAAAATATTTATCTAAAAATATAAGGTTTTATAAGAATAATAAAATTTTGTAATGAAATAAAAATGAATAGTGCAAAAGACTAATCAATTATCGGTAATAATGGAAATACGATAAAAAGGTTATATCTGTAACTTTTATAACCCGAAAAATTATATAACTGATATATTTAGAAATCTTATGAAATTATGAGTCTAATGGTACTATTGGTATATTTTTTATATCTCGAGCCCCGGGACACGCTTCTCGAAGTCTGTATCCGAACGGATTCGAAATAGGTCAAAAATTTACCAATCTGATATTTTTAAACAAACTCATATTACTATGAGCTATTCTCCATATTTAAAACTACATCTCGGCCACTAGGGCTAGGGATGCTAGATTGCCGGACTTAAGCTATTGTATATCGCTTAGGGTTTCCGGGTGATTTTCCGGTTTAGATCTTTGCCAAATTGAAAACTGATATTTTATGTTTATACAACATATTTAATTTGAGAAATTTATTTTATATATCATTTTTGTAAGTATTTATTATCTTTTAACGATTTCGAAATTCTTGAATTGAGTTATATTTTCGAAAGTCAATTGTTATATTACCCCTTTTTATAAATCGGAGTTAAATATGGAATTTTTTTTTTGTACATCATGATTCTGAATTTGAAGACTGTTGAGTTCTCATTTTATGTTTGAGGATTTTCATTTTCTCAAGATTAAGAAGTTTATGAATTCGTTCTGTTTTGGACTAGTTGAAATTCGGTTTTAATTTGGAGTGATTTTTAGGGTTTATTTTCGAAGTTCATCTTAAAATTATTTATTGAAATTTTCCGGGGCTTACATCCTCCCCACCTTAAAGAAAGTTTTGTCCGCAAAACTTGTTACGTGTATATCGTTTGTCAAGAAAAGATTATGAATTTTGAGTTATATTTCTAGCACGGTTTATGCTTTGGTTTGTATCATTTCAAATTTGTATGATAGATATTTTACGAAATATAGCACATACAATTTATAAGATTTGGCTTAGCGATTCCAACCTTCACTTACACGACTCTTTTGGAAAAACACGGACTTGACTCAAACGACTCTCGACCGATACACTAGACGACTCATGACAACACGACCTTTCATGACTCGATTACTTGACCAACGAAGGTTGTGGATTCGCTCTCCATTCTTATGTAGCTGTATATACAATATTGTGCTTTATGATTATATTTCCTTAAACAATATGGTCATCATCGTTTTAAATTCTTATCATCGTGATCATCTTGATGGGATTGAAATCAAGAGATCTCATTGCTTTATTGTATAATTATTACTTGTGAAGATCTTATGGAGTTTGGTAATTGAGATTTGATCACTGAAATTTTAACTTTTGTGTAACGATCGTCATTTCGATCTTTCAAAGTTCTTTTTTACAAGAAGTTGTATGAGGATTGTTTGGAATTCGTTAAATTAATCGAGTTTTGTTTTAGTTTCCATCATTGGCTCATTCTAGCTTTTAATGGTCTCGGGCTTTCCTATTTTTAGTCTAGCCATTTAATCCGAAGGGTATTTCTAACAACCTATCTCTTTGATTCTATTGACAGGAAAGAATATGCGGTAGTCTAAGGGTATAGCGCTAACCTGATACGAGTTGCATATTTGATCCTGCTTCCTTCCATGGCAAAGGACTCCAGCTCCTCATCACTAGCTTCTTCATACACTCCATATGTGTGAGGGTTGTGGACTAGATTTCCGGATGAAGATGTTCTTGAAGAACCTCGATTCCTTTTTCCTTTGTTGCTTTTGTTCCTATTACATCTCCTCCTCTTCTTCTTGGTTGATCCAGCGAAGCAACACGCAAGTTATCCCGTTCAGGGCATGTTTTAGCTAAATGTCCCGTTTTTGAGCAAAGAAAGCATGTGTTGGTGTCTTTTTGGGACACTTCTCAACTTTGTGACTGGGGTCCCCACAGAGGTAACACTTGGATTGAAGTCGTGGACACCGTATAGGGTAATGCTGTCCCTTACATTTCCAACATTGTAGCTTATCCAATATTATGTCTTCTTCCTTGTTTGGGTCATCATCCAAGGGAAGTGTTCTGACATTTTGACTCGGGGTCATTGCAACATAGAACTCCATTTCCTTATTACTTCTTTCTTGCCTCCTCCTTTGAGCATTTTCTATTATCCGTGCTCTTTCTAGCAATCCTTGATAACTCCTGATATCAAATTCCTCCAATCGAGAGAGATCTTCTTTCAAACCATTCAGAAACACTTGTCTTTTGAGTTCCTCACTTTGTTTATATGATTGGAGCATATTGCAACAATCTACTGAACTCGGTTTCGTACTGTTCCACACTACGATCTCCTTGTGAGATATTGAGGAAATCTGCACTGTACTGGACTCTTAAGCTCATGGGGAAATATTTATCCAAAAACTCATATTTAAACATCTCCCATGTAACTGGAGGCGTCAACTCTCTTTCCTTAGATTCCCACCATACTCGGGCATGTAAGCGGAGCATATAGGTTCCATAATTGACTCTCAGACGGTGTGGTACTTCAAAAGCATTAAAGGACCTCTCAATGTGTGCCAACCAATCCTCTGCCTCATCTGGTTTTCCAAAACTCCGTCGAAATACTGGTTACACTTTATGAAGCATGGTAAGAGACTTTGGTGGTATTGAGGTGATGGGGGTTCATCTTGTGTTGTTTCTTGCTCATATCTCACAGGTGTAGACGTTGAACTGACTTGAGTCTGTTGCATGTAGCTTCTTATCTGACTAGTAAGCCGTTCAATCTCTATTGAGCATTTCCCCTTGTTAGGTGGTTCAGGTATCGCTTGGTTCTCGGGTCCTAAAGGAGTCATGACGGGTTCTTGTTGTGGTTGGGTATCTCTCCTACAATTTTATTAAGCTGGTGAAATTCTAAATCTTTTATTACGTCTTAAAGCGTTAAAAGAAACTTATCGGAAATATAGAACAAATGCGGAAATAAAAACATTATAAGAAATATTGAAATTCACTGAAATAAAATCAATAATAAGAACTTCATAAATATACGAAATACATGAAATCAAGAGAAGATGTAAATCTTCCATTACAAAAGTTCAAAGAAAGGATGCAAAATATACATTGGAATTAATTCATGAACTAGATGATAAACAACATTGATTTACATTTTCAAAACATTTTTGTTCTTTCAAAAAGTTATTTGCTCCTAACGCTCAACACGAGAGATCTATTGATATTTCTAGGAGACTGACTTCTTCCAAGCAAGGACAGCTATCCACTTGTTAATTCTTTTGGGGGCATTTCCTGCCCAATGTCCCTGTTTACAAATGAAGCACTTTAGGGTTTCTTTCTTGGACAGTCCATAATCTTATGCTCGGGATCTCCACAGAGGTAACACTTGTGCTTCACTGTGGACACTGTCTTAGATAATGACTTTCTTGCACTTCCAACAAGTGATCTTACGCTTCTTAAAAGGTTCATTCTTAACTGTTAGGCTAGTTGTCTTATACCTTCTGACTTTGGAGCTTGGACTAGCCATAACAGAAGGAGTCTCAATTCCTTGCATTGTCACTTGGTGGGGTCCTTCCACCTGAACCGGCACATTCCTAATAAGCACTTGTTGTAAGAGGAGCTTTTGTGTATCCACCAAACACCCTAGAAGGTCTATGACTTGTTGCATTGGATCTTGTGGTGGTGGAGTGTCTCTCACTTGTTGTTCATCGGGAAGGTTAGTCGACTGTTGCATGTTCTCCTCAGGTAGTCTCCTAGAAACAAGACGAAACGGTCACATTAGCCTAATTATACTATTCACAAGTTGCTTATGGTTTAGAAAAAGAGTTATAACTTTTTATTTTCTTTAAACTTGTTTATTTAGAAAAACGGTGAAAGCAATCGAATTAATCCTACCCACCTAGTGGTCTTATAGGTCGAAGGGGTAATCTAGCATCTCCATTATCGGCTTGAACTAAGAGTCGGGTAAGGTCACTTACTCCTATATTTTGCAGTTGCTAGAATGGATTTGATCGTCTCCTTAATTATTTTCAATCTTTCTTCCTCATATGTCTGTTTCTATGTTCTCTAGAAGTCTCCAAGATAGAATTCAAATCATTAATAATCGAAAGTCATACTTAAAGGTCAGGACTAAATCTAGTTCTTCTTTACTAAGGGTCATCTAACACTTATCTATCCATTCCTAAGATCGTATCTTAACATTCTATTCTCCTAAAGTCTTTCCACCTAATTCCCAAAACCTTGTCGCTCTGATACCAACTAAACTGTCACGCCCCGAAGGGTACCCTAAACGTGGCAGTCCGCCGTACACAATATTAAAGCCTAAGAATGACCACCTCAGTCACGCGAAGGCTTCCATACTATGTACAAGGCGTCTAACACATAAAGGAGACTCATCGGAATGATACATTTTATGTTGATACAATTGAGTAACAATGTAAAGGAAATACAATCCATTATACTTCAAATACAATTAATCAAACTCAATTACATTCATCCACAGACTTCCCTACAAACTATTACAAGACAAATCATAAAACTAGGATAACTTCAACCATTCGTATTCCTTGCCGAAATCCCAAAGTCATTCCCGACCACCAATTCGGTCCCACTTGCATTCTTGAGATAACCTGTTCATTTAAACAACTATTGGGGTATAAGCTACACTAGCTTAGTGAGAATTCTCTTAATTCCGTACCATAACAAACAGTTATAATCAGTCATATGCTATGCATGAACAAACACGTGAGCAAGCAATTATGCATGGGTATCAGGAACCCATACACAAACGGATTTATGCCTTCCGTATCTTGGGTTAGGAATGGTATTGAGTCTACACGACCGCATCTAGTCCGCAAGCCCTCTGCTCTTAGCACTCGACTTGGCTAGGCTCATCCAAGAATGCATCCACATGCACCTTAGTACTCCTGAATGAGCTCTGGCACTAGGTTCGTTATCCAAACGAGTCATCCACGGACCATACCGATCGACCTACGTAGGAGTAGCATGCTACCAAATGCAATATGTCCGACGCGATGCATGACCAATTTAATTTTTTTTTTTGCTTAGGTAAAAAATATTTATACATTCTTTAGAGTGACCAACCAATATCACACATATAATAGAAATAATATGAACGGTGCAGTTATCCAATCAAATCGTGGTTTCGATATGCTTTAGTTTCTTTGGCATACATTCATCACAGTCACATCATATCTCCCATCCCCATTCATATCGATTTTTATCTTCCTATAATTCTAATGCAACTAACTACAAGCATAATCAAGGTAACAAAACAAGGAGAAAACTCACTCGGCCATTGGATCACCGATCTTCTAGTAATAATAATTCGGTGGTAAGGAATCGTCGAATTCGGGATCACCTAAACAGGAAGAAATACTCTAATAAGTTTTTCAACTCAAACTAATCTAAACGATTTTATACGAACTATCAAATTCGTAATTCTCGTTCTAAGCAGGAATTCCAACTTAAAACGGCCATCACTTGGTCATTTTAACTCGGAATCTCGCAAATTATATATCGATTTCTATCTACTTCGAAAGATCTATCTATTTCTAATATTATTTTCAAGTTTTGAAAACTGTGAAGCTTCAAAAAGTTCGGATCAGATTAGGGCAGCAACAATTTTCAACATCCGAAAAAGTAGTTTTGTAAATATTTATAATGTTCCTACTATATAGATTAGCTATACATGCAATATGAATGATTTCTAACATGAATGACATGAGATGAGCTTAATGTATGCATGATCTTGATGATTTTTGCTAAAAGGAAATTTATAACATTTTATCTTGCAAGACCATAACAACAACTACTTATGAAAAATCTATTTTCTAATCTTTGATCATTTCCATTTGTTTTGGATTTATTACTTAAGAAAATATAAATTTTTGTCAAAATTGAGTCTTCATTATATATATTACTTATGACCTTCATTTCTACATAAAAATTTCCATTTTACACTTTGTAAACATGTTTTCAAATAGGGTTGATTCCAAAATCCGAATTTGGTAAAAAAAATTAGTTTTTGAGTGATTCCTTTAAGTAAAAATCATTTGATACTTAGAAAATTTAAGGCTCAACCATATATAACTACTAAGGAATTCATTCTTACACAAAAATTTTCATTTTACACTTTGCAAATATGTTTTCCAATATGATTAACTCAAAAATCCGAATTTTAGAAAATTCACTTTTTGAATGATTACTTTGGGAAAAACTTGTTTGATGCATTAAAATTTAAGGCTTCACTATATCAATTACCTAAGGACTTCATTTAACACATAAAACATTCATTTGAGCTTGAATACTAGTGTTCTTATGGCCTTCATTCAAAATTACGAATTTCACAAATTGACTACTAACTCAAAATTTTTCATCTTGCTTCTACTTCTTGTTTTACACTTTAATCTCATCAAAACTCCTTTCCACTTATAAAAATCACTACTTAATGATACCTATTACCTATATACTTCATTTTTCACATAAAACATGAGTTTTGGAGTTGATAAATGGGTTTTAAAAATTGGTCTTGGTTGGGATCGAATTTACAAATTCATTTTTGTTTGTTATATCTTTTGATAAAATCTATCTAAGCTCATAAAAATCCATTCCTTACATATCATATCTTAAGAGCCTTTCATTTCTTAAATAAAACTTCATTTTTGAGTTGGAAAACATTTTTTTAAAATAGGCCTTGGCCAAAATCGAAAATAGAATTTTTATTTGAAAATAATTTTTGAAAATCACATTAGATTCTTGTAAAAAGAAGTCTTGATGATATTAATATATTAAGCCTTCATTTTCTTAAGAAAAAAATTATACTTTGACATTGGAAAGTGTTTTTAATATTGGTCTTGCCAAAATACGAATTTCACAAATTTTGTTCAAGTTCAAATCTAAGATCTACACATAATATGAACATACACCTAGATGAAACCATGATAACAAACTTTAAACTATTGATCTAAATTTGCTCATCAAAATTACTCATTTATATTATCTATACCTAAGCCCTTTATTTTAAATGAAAAATACACATTTGAAGTTGAAAAAGCACTTTTTTACTATGGTTCCATTTTCATCCAAATTTTCAAATTGATTTTTGTTGAAACAAAATAGAACTTGAGTTTCTACAACTTTCTTACCATCATCAAGCTATAGCAAGTTGTTCATGAGCATAAACAAAGATCTAATGCATTTATGAACTCAAAACTCTAGATCTAGTTTTGTAAACTAGTTTTACATGCATAAATCACTAAGATAGACATGTGTCACGCCCAGAAGGGTACCCTAAACGTGGCAGTCCGCACATATAATATCAAGGCTTAAGAATGGCTACCTTAGTCATGCGAAAGCCTTAGTATTATATGTAAGGCGTCTAACACGGTAATAGGAGATGCTTTTGGGAAGCATAGTTTAAGCAAGTAAAGATAAACATACAAGAATCCAGAAATAAAGTATATCATATCATTAATAACCAAAGGTCTATTACATAACTTCTTAGGGGCATACCCCCGCTAATCCCATGGATGTGATAAACTTTATAGCATCCAAATACTACATTAAAGATTTCGAAGGAATTCTAATCTAAGTCTTCGAGTAGATTTCTCCAAAAGCTTCAATATATAAAAGTACACGGATACGGGAAGACCTCGGGCACAAAAATAGGTGTTCCTGAGAATACAATATCTATAGGGGTGTAAGCTTATGAGCTTAGTGAGTAAATCCAAAATTCCATACTCGAAAATTTAATCAACTAAAAATCAAGAGATGAAATTTGTTTAAACCAAAATATTTAATTAAAAAGCATAGAAGGGAATAAAATCTTATAAAGAAATCAAGGTAAAAGAAATTCAAAATACAACAAATATTAAACACTTTTTCGAAAACATAAATTAAACACTAATCGATCCTATATCCTAAGTCGATCTGGTTACAAAATTCTTGTTGGACACATGGGATTGCTCATGTGGATCCTTCCTTCTTTCTTTGATCTTTTCTTCCTGGTGGGGAGTTGCATTACGGTGGTTGGTCTAGAAGTCGTCCTTAGCCATCTTAGTTACGAACAGCTTCAAGTTGCTTCGGTCCATCATTCTTTTTCCTTTGCGGAAGGGTTGATTTCTAGACGTGCTTGGCTCCCGTTGATCAAACTTCGTCTGCGCTGCATGCTCCTCATCGGATACTTCCATCACTTCTTTCTCGATCAGGTTTCTTACGCAGATCGTCTTCGATTCGGGATATTCTCATCAGGCCATTTGAAATCTTGACTGGCTTTACGTTGGTTGGAAATATCCTTATCTCGTCCATGATCTGCTGGCTCATCGTGGGCATAGATATATAATCGGGTATGGAATTCCAAGTTCAAAAATCGGGAAAACTGGTCTATCGCTTCGGGAAGTGAACTTAGCTTCTTGGAGCGTAGAGTTGTGGTTGTAATGGCACGTGGGCCGTTCCCTTACCGTAAGGAAACTTCTAAGTTAGTCCAATAGGGCAAACTCCTTACATAGGCTTCTTACTTTTAACCGGTAGTCCACAAGGGTTTCACCATTTCTTAAGTTCAAACATTGGGCCTTAACTCTAACTTCTCCAAGAGTAAACTATAAAGGACAAGGGAGGTCATTAATTCTCCTTTTTGAGAATTTCTAAACTTGTCTAATCCTATCTAAGTCCTTTCGTAAACATATCTATCTTTTTCTATTCTAGATTTATTCCTATTACCTTTATTTCTATAAACTTGTTGCTCTGATACCAACTTAAACTGTCACGCCCCGAAGGGTACCCTAAACGTGGCAGTCCGCCACATATAATATCAAGGCTTAAGAATGGCTACCTTAGTCATGCGAAAGCCTTAGTATTATATGTAAGGCGTCTAACACGGTAATAGGAGACGCTTTTGGGAAGCATAGTTTAAGCAAGTAAAGATAAACATACAAGAATCCAAAATAAAGTATATCATATCATTAATAACCAAAGGTCTATTACATAACTTCTTAGGGGCATACCCCGCTAATCCCATGGATCGTGATAAACTTTATAACATCCAAAATACTACATTAAAGATTTCAAAGGAATTCTAATCTAAGTCTTCGAGTAGATTTCCTCCAAAAGCTTCAATATATAAAACTTACACGGATACGGGAAGACCTCGGGCACAAAAATAGGTGTTCCTGAGAATACAAATATCTATAGGGGTGTAAGCTTATGGGCTTAGTGAGTAAATCCCAAAATTCATACTGAAGAAAATTATCAATCAAGTTTATTATTCAAACATATGAAATGCAACAACCACGTGAGCATACAAGACATATGACTTTCCGGGAATCATATGTTGAATGAATTACGCCCTTCATTCGGGGTTGGGTATTCAGGCCAATTACAGCCACAACTTTTAAAAACACTTTTATAGATCTTACCGGCTCCTATACGCCATCAAAAACTTGTAGTTATTACAGGCTCCTACTAGCCACCAATTTAAGTAGTTCTTACTGGCTCCTACTCGCCACTGACATGATATGGTTATGTCTACCACCACTATTATACACTTGTCCCACCAATTGTATAGTAGTGAATGCAATGTGACTCAACATATGAAGTGCATGAATAATTTCTTTAATTAAAGTCTAGTAGTTACATTTAACTTCTTTCAAGTGATCAATCAATTTCAAACATTTCAAGATATTAATTCACATACAACTTTATTACAACAAATCGAGTTTCGATATACTTAGTATTCTTTCAACATATTATCATACACTTCCTTTTGATTTTTCTTAAATTCTAGTGCAACTAATTTTACAAGCACAATCAAAGTATGAAAAATAACGGGAATAAACTCACTCAGCCATGATGACACCTTTCTTGAAACGGATGAGTCGTTCGGGATTTCCACTAATCGTAATAATCTCGGGATATGAACAATCCTCCTCGAGATTATCTAAAAGAAAGAAAAATACTTAAGATGAGTATTTCATGAACTTCTTTTCTTGAAGATTCTAATCTTTTCTTAAAATCGCGTAAAATCGTATAAGGGGAAATTCCAACTTAAAATGGCCATAACTTGCTCATTTTAACTCGGAATTTGCGTATAATATACCGTTTTCTACCTACTCGGAAAGATCTACGCATTTCTAAACTTATTTTCATAAAACTAGGTCGTTTGGGTTCCGAAAAGACAGCGACCAGATTTGCCACGAATTTGCAAACACTTGTTTTTTCTTGTAGCTCATTTGAAAAGATAAATATTTCAATTATTTTGTAAACTTTTGAAAGGTATATATATTTTGTAATGACTCATAACAAATGTATGAAGTAAATGAAGTTGTCTCAACTTATAAAAAGTAAGGTTTTAAAAGACTTTGAACTTGAGATTCTATTGAATATTTATTTTACTTTTGAAAGATCTTGAATATTCTTTTTCTAAATTTAATCTCTCGTAATTTCTTTAAATTCCTAAGGTGTGTTTTATTTTCAAAACTTGGATTAAAAAGTAATAAAATGTCAATTTTTATTTCTTGTAATGATTCTAAAAGAATTTCTTGTGAAAGATAAGTTTTCATAAAACCTTTTGTTTATGTAAGAAAAATCATTCCAAGTGTTCATGAGTTTTTAGGAAATCTATTTCCTATTTTTATTTAACAAGAACTTTAGTTTTAGAAAGACACTTCCTCATCTATTTTTGTTGAGACAAAAACATTATGTTCATGCATGAATATGAATCATAAGCTATAGAAATATAAAGTAAAATAATAACTTGAAAGCTTAAGTAAATAATAAAGTAAATCAAGTATTGGGACCTTAGCTTCTTCAAGGTACCCGGGACTAAGAAAAGACTAGTCCCGAAAAGAAAAGAAAGAGAAATTGTTTTGACTTGATGAGGACAAGTCTAAGACTAGAATGACTAGTCTTAAAATCAACTTGAAATAAATCGCGATAAAGTAAATAAATTGCATGAAAGATAAATAAATTGCAAGATAATGAGCTTATATGCTCTAAATAGTATATATAGCTATATAGATATATTAGATAGTAATAACATAAAGGAAATATAAAGAACATAAAGGAACATAAAGAGATTGATATTATGAACAAAAACAAAGTATGAACTTATTGTTGCTTTCTTAACCTTTATGGTTTTAGAAAACACACACTAAGCTCATACTAAGTAGATGAACATGAAGAATTCTTTGAGAAATTTCTTACCTAAAGGAAGCTAAACTAAGAAGACTTCTTGAAAGAACTCTTGAGAGAAATTGGAGAGAAATTTTTGTAGAGTAACTTTAGAGAAGAAGAGGTGTGAAAGAAGTGAAGGTATGAGGGGGTATTTATAGGAAAATGTGGGAGATAATTTGTGTTAATTAAATAATTGAAAAATAAAACAATTTGAGGCATCAAGGGGGGGGGGAGGGGGGGGGGGGGGGGGGGGGGGGGGGGGCTCTACTTTGGAGGGAAGAGAGGGGAAAAATTAATTTTTTTGTCTTTTGATTAATTAAAAGAAGAAATGAAAGATGTGAAATTGTATTGGAAATGAAAATGTGTAAGAAATAGGTGTATAGGTTGTAAGAGTAGGTTGTAAGAAAAAGTAGAGATAGGTGAATAGTGTAGAATAGTAGAAAATAGTGTAATGTAAAAGTAGACATGACAATTAAATATCGGTAGTAAGAAAATACACGTATAAAACGATATCTGATTTTTTAGCTACCGAAAAATTACGAAATTGATTTTTTTGGAAATCTCATATTTTTACGAGTCTAATGGTATATTCGGAATATTTTTCCTATTCTGAGCTCCTGGACACGTTTTTCAAGAGTCGGGTTCGATCGGGATCAAAGGACACTCGAATTTTGAAAAACTGATATTTTTATAAAACCTATGGCTATTACGAACTATTATAACTAATTTTTCCAACTTCGTTTTCTAGGGTTTGAGAAAACGGCAATGCCGGACTTTTAGCGGTTACGGTAAACTAGGGTTTGGTTGACTCTGGGAAATCCGGTTGACTTCCGATTAGGGTTTAAACTATAATTCAGATCCAAAAATTTCGGGGATTTACAACATGTGGATGCTAGATCTATGCATAAATCATAAGAAATAAAAAAAATAACAACTTAAATAACAAGATCTATGGCATAAACAAAAATCAAAGCTATAAAAATTTAGATCTACAATATATATCAACTTTAAACAAGAAAATAATTGAAATACAAGATAATAAAAGTGGAGAAAAGGAGTGTTTCATTTTTGGCATCATCATCCTAAGCTTTTAAGCTTATGGAAGGTCATTTGATGCATGAATCCTTCATTACACTTTACCTATATCACCTATGGAGCTTTGGGAAGAAGATTTGCTTAGAAATCTTTAAGAAATAGGTGTGGAAGCCATGGAAGAAGAAGGGGGTAGCTTGTTTATTGGAGAAACATGAACAAGAAGAAGAAAGAAAGAGAGGAAAAAGAGAGGCAAAGAGAGAGGGTTTCAAAAAGGAAATGAAAGGAAATAATAAAGAGGCATTAAATGGAGATAGAATTGTATTAAATGAAAGGAAAAAAAAATAAAACAAGGGCAGCAATATGGAACACGCTGCACGTGAATTGTGAGGAGAGGAGAGAGAGTGTTTTGTTGAAATTTGACTCAAAATTGAATTGTATAATTAATGTGTAATGTAACTTTTTGAAGAAGGCTTGAATTATATTTATTTTTAGTCAAAATGGGAATAAATAAAGGACAATGGCAGCCATAAAGAAGGTCAAAAATCTGCCATGAAGTGTGGGTTAATGTGTAGAAAGATTGAAGTGAAAAGGAAGTGATATGTGTAAGGTGTACTTGAAGGTATGGGTTGTAAAAGTACTTCATTAATAAAATAAAATAAAATTGGAAAATTTATTTCAAATAATTGTATCAGATTTTTCATAATTAAAATTAAATAATTATTTGAATTATTTTAGTATTTTAACAAATATGTTACCAGTATGATTAAAATACGCGAATATGGGCTATAAATAATATTTTTATAACCCGAAAAATTCTAAAAAATTATTTTATGAAAATAAAAATATTTTTAAAATATTTTCCAATTATTAAATTAATTTATTTTATTTTTAGTATCTGGTCTTAAACAGAATTTGATCCCGTAAAGACCCGAAACGAACTAAATTTTAGAAAAAACAAAATTTTCTGTAACATATAAAATATTTATCTAAAAATATAAGGCTTTATAAGAAAAATAAAATTTTGTAATGAAATAAAAATGAATAGTGCAAAAGACTAATCAATTATCGGTAATAATGGAAATACGACAAAAAGGTTATATCTGTAACTTTTATAACCCGAAAAATTATATAACTGATATATTTGGAAATCTTATGAAATTATGAGTCTAACGGTACTATTGGTATATTTTTTATATCTCGAGCCCCGGGACACGCTTCTCGAAGTCTGTATCCGAACGGGTTCGAAATAGGTCAAAAATTTACCAATCTGATATTTTTAAACAAACTCATATTACTATGAGCTATTCTACATATTTAAAACTACATCTCGGCCTCTAGGGCTAGGGATGCTAGATTGCCGGACTTAAGCTATTGTATATCGCTTAGGGTTTTCGGGTGATTTGCCGGTTTAGATCTTTGCCAAATTGAAAACTGATATTTTATGTTTATACAACATATTTAATTTGAGAAATTTATATTTTATATCATTTTTGTAAGTATTTATTATCATTTAACGTTTTCGAAATTCTTGAATTGAGTTATATTTTCGAAAGTCAATTGTTATTTGCTTTTTAATAATTTGATTTTGGGCCTTATATTACCCCTTTTTATAAATCGGAGTTAAATATGGAATTTTTTTTTTTGTACATCATGATTATGAATTTGAAGACTGTTGAGTTCTCATTTGATGTTTGAGGATTTTCATTTTCTCAAGATTAAGAAGTTTATGAATTCGTTCTTGTTTTTGGACTAGTTGAAATTCGGTTTTAATTTGGAGTGATTTTTAGGGTTTATTTTAGAAGTTCATCTTGGAATTATTTACTGAAATTTTCCGGGGCTTACATCCTCCCCACCTTAAAGAAAGTTTTGTCCGCAAAACTTATTACGTATATATCGTTTGTCAAGAAAAGATTATGAATTTGAGTTATATTTCTAGCACCGGTTTATGCTTTGGTTTGTATCATTCCTAAATTTTGTATGATAGATATTTTACGAAATATAGCACATACAATTTATAAGATTTGGCTTAGCGATTCCAACCTTCTCTTACACGACTCTTTTTGGAAAACAACACGGACTTGACTCGAGACCACAAACGACTCAACTCGACCGATACTAGACGACTCATGACAACACGACCTTTCATGACTCGATTACTTGACCAACGAAGGTTGTGGATTCGCTTCTCCATTCTTATGTAGCTGTATATATAATATTGTGCTTTATGATTCATATTCCCTTAAACAATATGGTCATCATCGTTTTAAATTCTTATCATCGTGATCATCTTGATGGGATTGAAATCAAGAGATCTCTTTGCTTTATTGTATAATTATTTACTTGTGAAGATCTTATGGAGTTTGGTAATTGAGATTTGATCACTGAAATTTTAACTTTTGTGTAACGATCGCCGTAGATTTCGATCTTTCAAAGTTCTTTATTTACAAGAAGTTGTATGAGGATTGTTTTGGAATTCATTAAATTAATCGAGTTTTTGTTTTAGTTTCCATCATTGGCTCATACTAGCTTTTAATGGTCTCGGGCTTTCCTATTTTTAGTCTAACCATTTAATCCGAAGGGTATTTCTAACAACCTATTTCTTTGATTTTATTGACAGGAAAGAATATGCGGTAGTCTAAGGGTATAGTGCTAACCTGATACCGAGTTAGATATTTGATCCTTGCTTCCTTCCATGGCAAAGGACTCTAGCCCCTCATCACTAGCTTCTTCATACACTCCATATGTGTGAGGGTTGTGGATTAAATTCCCGGATGAAGATGTTCTTGAAGAACTTCGATTCCTTTTTCCTTTGTTGCTTTTATTCCTATTACATCTCCTCCTCTTCTTCCTTGGTTGATCCGGTGAAGCAACATGCAAGTTATCTCGTTCAGGCTGTTTTAGCCAAATGTCCCGTTTTTGAGCAAAGAAAGCATGTGTTGGTCATCTTTTTGGGACACTTCTCAACTTTGTGACTCGGGGTCCCCACAGAGATAACACTTGGATTGAAGTCGTGGACACCGTATAGGTAATGCTATCCTTACATTTCCAACATTGTAGCCTATCCAATATTATGTCTTCTCCTTGTTTGGTCATCATCCAAGGGAAGTGTTCTGACTTTTGACTCGAGGTCATTGCAACATAGAACTCCATTTCCTTATTATTTTCTTTCTTGCCTCCTCCTTTGAGCATTTTCTATTATCCGTCGCTCTTTCTAGCAATCCTTGATAATACTGATATCAAATTCCTCCATCGAGTTGTCACGCCCCGATGGGTACCCTAAACGTGGTAGTCCGCCGTACACACATTAAAGCCTGAGAATGACCCTCAGTCACGCGAAGGCTTCCATACTATGTACAAGGGTCTAACACATGGGGACACATCGGAATGATACATTTTATGATGATATACTTGAGTAACATTGTAAAGGGATTCCATTCACTATACTCTAGAAACAAATCATTATACTTCATATACAAATTGCTATACTTCGAATACAATTCATTCAACTTAATTACATTCATCCACAGACTTCCCTACATAAACTATTACAAGACAAATCATAAAACTAGCTGATAACTTCAAACATTCACGTTCTTTGCCAAAATCCTTTAGTCATTCCCGGCTCTAATCAATTCAGTCCCCACTTTGCATGCTTGAAATAACCTACTCATTTAAACAACTATTGGGGTATAAGCTATACTAGCTTAGTGAGAATTCCCTTAGTTCCGTACCATAACAAACAAGTTAAAATCAGTCATATGTTATGCATGAACAAACACGTGAGCAAGCAATTATGCATGGGTATCCGGAACCCACACACAGAACGGATTTACGCCTCCGTATCTAGAGTTAGGGATGGTATTGAAGTCTACACGACTGCTGCTAGTCCCCAAGCCTCGGCTCACAGCACTCGCCTCGGCGAGGCTCACACATGGAATGCATCCTCGATGCGTCTTAGTTTCCTATGAATGAGCTCTGATCCGGGTCTCATTATCCAAACGAGTCCTCGGACCATACGATCGACCTCGTAGGAGTAGCACGCTACCAAATGCAATATGTCGATGCGATGCATAATCAATTTACTTTTTGCTTAGGTCAATATATTTATACATTCTTTAGAGTGACCAGCCAATATCATACACATAACAGAAATAATATGAACGGTGCAGTTATCCAATCAAATCGTGGTTTCGATATGCTTTAGTATTCTTTGGCATACATTCATGATAATCTCATCACATATCCCATCCCCATTCATATCGATTTTTATCTTGTTCCTATAATTCTAATGCAACTAGCTACAAGCACACGCAAAGTAACAAAATAAGGAGAAGACTCACTCGGCCATTGGATCACCGATCTTCTAGTAATAATAATAACCCGGTAGTAGGGAATCGTCGATCTTGGGATCTCCTAAAAAGGAAGAAATACTCTAATAAGTATTTCATCACTTAACTAATCCAAACTATCTCATTCAAACTATCAAATTCGCAATTCGCGTCCTAAGCGGAAATTCCAACTTAAAACGACAATAACTTGGTCATTTTAACTCTCGGAATCTCACAAATTATATATCGATTTCTATCTACTTCGAAAGATCTATCTATTTCTAATAATTTTCAAGTTTTGAAAACTTTGAAGCTTCGAAAAGGTCGGATCAGATTAGGGCAGCAACAATTTCGATTTCCGAAAATAGCTTTGTAAATGTTTGTAATGTTCCTACTATATAAATTAGCTATACATGCAATATGAGTGATTTCCTAACATGAATGGCATGAATTTAGTTTCATGTATGCATGATCTTGATGATTTTGTAGTAAAAGAAATTTGGAACTCTTATTTTGCAAGACTTCAACTATAACTACTTTTGAAAATTAGTTTTCTAACTTTGATTATTTCCATTTGTTTTCAATTTATTACTAAAAAATTTAATTTTTTTTTTAAAATTGAGTCTTCATTATATATATTACTTATGACCTTCATTTCTACATAAAAATTTCCATTTTACACTTTGTAAATTGTTTTCCAATATGATTTACTCAAAAATCCGAATTTGGTAAAAAAATTGGTTTTTGAGTGATTCATTTGGGAAAAACTTGTTAAAGCATTAAAATTTAAGGCTTTACTATATCAATTACCTAAGGACTTCATTTAACACATAAAACTTGCAATTTGAGCTACTAAGTGATTATATATGCATCATCTCAAATTACGAATTGACTTTGATCACTAACTCAAATTTTTCCATTTTAATTCCATTACTTGTTTTACACCTTACTCATGCCTAAACTCTTTTTAACTTATAAAAATCATTGCTTAATGATATCTATTACCTATATACTTCATTTTTCACATAAACATGAGTTTTGGAGTTGATACATGGTTCTAAAAATTGGTCTTGGTTGGGATCCGAATTTACAAAATTCATTTTTGGTTATTCTTTTGATAAAATTATCTAAGCTCATGAAAATCCATTCCTTACATATCCTATCCTAAGAGCCTTTCATTTCTTAAATAAAAACTTCTTTTTGAGTTGGTAAACATGTTTTTAAAATAGGCCTTGGCCAAAATCCGAAAATAGAATTTTTATTTTGAAAATCACTTTTGATTCTTTTAAAAAGAAGTCTTGATGATATACATATATTAAGCCTTCATTTTCTTAAGTAAAAATTACATTTTGACACTTGAAAAATGGTTTTTAAATATTGGTCTTGCCAAATAAGAATTTCACTACTTTTGTTCAAGTTCAAATCTAAGATCTACACATAATATGAACATATATCTAAATGAAACCCATGAAAATAATCTTTAAACTCTAAATCTAAACTTTGCTCATCAAAATTACTCATTTATATTATCTATACCCTAAGCCCTTCATTTTAAATGAAAAATACACTTTTGAAGTTGAAAAACCACTTTTCTGAATATGGTTCCATTTTCAACCGAATTTTCAAAGTTGTTTTGTTGAAAATAAAATAGATCTTGAGTTTCCTATAATTTTCCTACCATCATCATGCTATAGCAAGTCATCCATGAACATAAACAAAGATCTAATGCATTTATGAACTCAAAACTCTAGATCTAGTTTTGTAAACTAGTTTTACATGCATGAATCACTAAGATTTACATGTGGATGCTAGATCTATGCATAAATCATAAGAAATAACAAAAATAACAACTTAAATAACAAGATCTATGGCATAAACAAAAATCAAAGCTATAAAAAGTTAGATCTACAATATATATCAACTTTAAACAAGAAAATAATTGAAATACAAGATAATAAAAGTAGAGAAAAGGAGAGTTTCATTTTTGACATCATCATCATCCTAAGCTTTTAAGCTTATGGAAGGTCATTTGATGCATGAAACCTTCATTACACTTTACCTATATCACCTATGGAGGCTTTGAGATGAAGATTTGCTTAAAAATCTTCAAGGAATATGCATGGAGGCTCAAGAATGGAATGGGGGCAGCTTGGTTATGGTGAGAAACAAGAACAAAATGAAGAGGAAAAGAGAGAAAAAGCTAAGGAATAAAAGAGGGAAGAAGGAGTAAATGAAGGAGAGAGAGAAATGAGTGTTTTAATTAATGAATGAAGAGAAAAAAAATAAAACAAGGTAGCCAAGGGGGGCTGCTGCACGTGGAAATGAGGAGAGAAAGAGAGAGGAATTGTTGAATTTGACGTGAATTAAATTGTGTAATTAATATGTAATGTAACTTTTTGAAAAAGGATTGAAATATAATTAATTTTAGTCAAAATATGAGTGGATAAAGGACAATGGCAGCCATAAATAGGGTTAAAAATCTGCCATCAATTGTGGGATAATGTGTAGAAAGATTGAAGTGAAATGAAGTGATATGTGTAAGGTGTACTTGAAGGTATGGGTTGTAAAAGTACTTTATTAATAAAATAAAATAAAATTGGAAAATTTATTCCAAATAATTGTAGTAGATTTTTCATAATTAAAATTAAATAATTATTTAAATTATTTTAGTATTTTAACAAATATGTTACTAGTACGGTCAAAATACGCGAATATGAGCTATAAATAATATTTTTATAACCCGAAAAATTCTAAAAAATATTTTATGAGAATAAAAATATTCTTAAAATATTTTTCAATTATTAAATTAATTTATTTTATTTTTAGTATCGGGGCTTAAACAGAATCTGATCCCGTAAAGACCCGAAACGAATTAATTTTTAGAAAAACAAAATTTTCTATAACATATAAAATATTTATCTAAAAATATAAAGCTTTATAAAAATAATAAAATTTTGTAATGAAATAAAAATAAATAGTGCAAATGACTAATCAATTACCGGTAATAATGGAAATACGATAAAAATGTTATAATCGTAACTTTTATAACCCAAAAATTATATAACTGATATATTTATAAATCTCATGAAATTACGAGTCTAACGGTACTATTGGTATATTTTTGATATCTCGAGCCCCAGGACACGCTTTTCGAAGTCTGTATCCTAACGGATTCGAAATAGGTCAAAAATTTACCAATCTGATATTTTTAAACAAACTCATATTACTATGAGCTATTCTACATATTTAGCTACGCCTCGGCCTCTAGGGTTAGGGGCACTAAGTTTCCGGACTTAGGCTATTGCATTCCGGTTAGGGTTTCCGGGTGGTTTTCCCGGTTTAGATCTTTGCCAATTTGGAAACTGATATTTTATGTTTATACAACGTATTTAATTTGAGAAATTTATTTCACATTTTATTTTTATAAATATTTAATATCTTTTAACATTTTCGGAATTCTTGGATTGGATTTCATTTCCGAAAGTTAATCGTTATTTACTTTTTAATAATTTGATTTTGGGGTTCTATATTACCCATTTTTATAAGTCGAGGTTACGTATAGAGTTTGTCGTACGTGGTGGTTTTGGAATTGAAGTATGTTGAGTTCTTATTTTATTTTTAAGGATTCTTATTTTTCTCAAGCTTTGGAAATTTCTGGATTCGCTTGTGTTTTTGGACTAGTTGAAATTCGGTTTTAATTTGGAGTGATTTTTAGGGTTTATTTTCGAAGTTCATCTTGAAATTATTTATTGAAATTTTCCGGGGCTTACACGAGTCCGAAGATCTTCTTTCAAACCATTCAAAAACACTTATCTTTTGAGTTCCTCACTTTGTTTGTATGATTTCGGAGCATATTGCAACAATCTATTGAACTCGGTTTCGTACTGTTCCACACTATGATCTCCTTGTGAGATATTGAGGAAATCTGCACTGTACTAGACTCTTAAGCTCATGGGGAAATATTTGTCCAAAAACTCATATTTAAACATCTCCCATGTAACTGGAGGTGTCAACTCTCTTTCCTTAGATTCCTACCATACTCGGGTATGTAAGCAAAGCATATAGGTCCCATAATTGACTCTCAAACGGTGTGGTACTTCAAAAGAAATAAAGGACCTCTCAATGTGTGCCAACCAATCCTCTGCCTCATCTGGTTTTCCAAAAACTCCATCAAAATACTAGTTACAATTTATGAAGCATGGTAAGAGACTTTGGTGGTATTGAGGTGATGGGGGTTCATCTTGCGTTGTTTCTTGCTCATATCTTACAGGTGTAGACGTTGAACTGACTTGAGTTTGTTACGTGTAGCTTCTTATCTGACTAGTAAGCCGTTCGATCTCTATTGAAGCATTTCCCCCTTGGTTATGTGATTCAGGTATCGCTTGGTTCTCGAGTCCTAAAGGAGTCATGACGGGTTCTTATTGTGGTTGGGTATATCTCCTACAATTTTATTAAGCTCAGGTGAAAATTCTAAATCTTTTATTACGTCTTAAGGCATTAAAAGAAACTTATCGAAAATATAAAACTCAAAAATACGGAAATAGAAACATGTATGTCAACACCCCATTTTTGCCCTCTTTTTGAAAATAAAAAAATAAAAAAAATAATAAAAAAATCATAAAAATAATAAAAAAGGTAGAAATACAATAAAAATTGAAAATTATAAAAAATAAATAAATTAGCTAAATTTAAAAATAAAAAAATTACAAAATTGGAAAAGAATACAAAAATTTGAAAATTAAGAAATCTAAAAAAAAAAATAATAATAAACCCCATCTTTAGTAAATAAGTTTTTAGAAGTTTAAAAAAATCGAAAAAAGAAAGAGGAAGATCAAAAGACACTTATTTACTTTAAATGTGCTTTAAAACGAATTTATGCTGGCAATTTTGTAACTCCCGATCCTTCGAATTCAAGTTTTGTAACGGACGGCCATTAACGGTCGAATTCAAGTTTTGTAACCGACGGCCATTAACGGTCGAATTCAAGTTTTGTAACGGACGGCCATTAACGGTCGAATTCAAGTTTTGTAACCGACGGCCATTAACGGCCGAATTCAAGTTTTGTAACGGACGGCCATTAACGGTCGAACTCAAGTTTTGTAACCGACGGCCATTAATGGCCGAATTCAAGTTTTGTAACCGACGGCCATTAATGGCCGAATTCAAGTTTTGTAACGGCCGCCATTAAAGGTCGAATTCAAGTTTTGTAACCGACAGCCATTAACGGCCGAATTCAAGTTTTGTAACGGCCATTAATGGTCGTGATCCGTTTCACTTCCCTCCAGCTCTATATAAACCACAACCCCGATCTCCTCAAGACACAAGATCCAGATCCGAAAAAAAAAAAATTTCGAACAGAAAAAAAAAAAAGATCAAAAAAAAGAAAAAAAATTCGAAAGAAAACAAAATAAAAAAAGAGAGGAAGAATCAAAGGAACCCAGAACCACCACTCCAACATTCATCTCCGACCACCACTCAACTCAGACCACAGCCACTGCTGCACCAGCCACTTCCGTTCCAACCACAGCCGCTTCGATCAACATCCAGCTCCGACCGTCGCTAGCAACCACCACCACCAGCCACTGCTGCTCCAGCCATCGTCCCTAGCCACAACCACTGTCAACTCAAACCACCACCATCAGATCAACCCAACAGCCTTTCAGAAACCAATTCAAAAGGTTCAATGTTTTTTTTTTAGTTAGTTAGTAGTATTATTATTATTAGATGCATTAAAAAAAAACAGAAAATGGTAAAATGAAAAAAGAAAATTGAATAGAAAATAAAAATATATTTATAGATATAAAAATAAAAAAAATACATATTTGGGATGCATACTACAATTTTATTAAATAAATAAATTTAGGGTATAGTTTTAATATGATTTTTGGTTAAAAAGATAAATTAAAAATAAAAATCAATAAACTTATATTTGTACATGTTTGTGTATATTAATGAAATAAATTTTCTAGGATAAGTTTGAATATTAACCAAAAAAAAAAAATAATCTTAGGAATATTATCTTTTAAGTTTTTTTTTTTTTTAATATATGTTTGATGCATGCTTGTGGTATTAATAATCTATTATTTAGCAACTCACCTTTGAAAATTTTTTATACTAAAAATGAGAAAATTTGAAAAATCAACAGAAATTCTTTTTACCTTTTTCTACATATATATATATATATATCTAGTATATATTGTTATAAAAAAAAAAGGTTTTCTTAGCTTATATAAATATCATTTAGTTATTTTCTAAATTAACAAAACAATAAACAGGTTTTTTTCAAAATTAGTATCTTTTAGGAATTTTCAAAAACAAAAACATAAAAATTAGATTTCTTTAGGAATTTCCAAAATAAAAATTGATTAAAAACTTAAACTTGGCGGGTTTCCAAAATAAAAAATAAGAACAAATTAAAAATTTTATAAAATAAAAAAGAACTACGTTTGTCTGATCTCGATTAGCGAGTACGTAGGCACCTACGGGGCGATAATAAAAAATGAGAAAATATCTTTTGTTTATCACTTTGATTATTTCTATAAAATTTTTGAGCAATAAAAAATATAAAAAGAAAACAAAAAAAATGTGACTTGTAAATGTTGTTATGTAATATATTTTTTGAGTTTTTTGAGCATGAAAAGGATAAATTATAAATTTGAAATTCCAAAAGTGGTAACCAATTTGGTTTTAATAGGTTAGCCCCCGAATCTATGATATCTGTTTTTTTTTTTAAATTTTGATTCTTAAAATCAAATTTTTTCGCAGACTGGTAGCTAAGTTAGGATCAACCTGCCCATTGATCCCAGCTTTTATTTTTTCCCGATTTATATCGGGTGGCGACTCTAAATCATTTTCAAAAATGAAAATTTCTTTTAACCCCTAGTCGATGATTCATGTTAAATGGGTTCGGGTTTAATGTGAATCGGGTTAGGAGAAATGAACCAGATAGTGGGAAAATCCAGGCTCGACAATGTATAAGAAATATTGAAATTCTACTGAAATAAAAATCAATAATAAGAACTTCATAATATTTGATACGAAATACATGAAATCAAGATAAGATGTAAATCTTCCATTACAAAAGTTCAAAGAGAGGATGCAAAACATATATTGGAATCAATTCATGAACTAGATGATAAACCACAACATCGGTTTACATTTTCAAAACATCTTTGTTCTCTTCACTCAAAAAGTTATTTGCTCCTAACGCTCAACACGAGAGATCTATTGATATTTCTAGGAGACTGACTTCTTCCAAGCAAGGACATCTATCCACTTGTTAATTCTTTTGGGGGCATTTCCTCGCCCAATGTCCCGGCTGTTTACAAATGAAGCACTTTAGGGTTTTCTTTCTTGGACAGTCCATAATCGTATGTTCAGGATCCCCACAGAGGTAACACTTGTGCTTCAACTGTGGACACTGTCTTAGATGATGACTTTCTTTGCACTTCCAACAAGTGGTCTTACGCTTCTTAAAAGGTTCATTCTTAACAGTTAGGCTAGTCGTCTTATACCTTCTGACTTTGGAGCTTGGACTAGCCATAACAGAAGGAGTCTCAATTCCTTGCATTGTCACTTGGTGGGGTCCTTCCACCTGAACCGGCACATTCCTAATAAGCACTTGTTGTAAGAGGAGCTTTTGTGTATCCACCAAACACCCTAGAAAGTCTATGACTTGTTGCATTGGATCTTGTGGTGGTGGAGTGTCTCTCACTTGTTGTTCATCGGGAAGGCTAGTCGACTGTTGCATGTTCTCCTCAAGTAGTCTCCTAGAAACAAGACGAAACGGTCACATTAGCCTAATTGTACTACTCACAAGTCGCTTATGGTTTTAGAAAAAGAGTTATAGCTTTTTACTTTCTTTAAACTTGTTTATTTAGAAAAATGGTGAAAGCATGCAATTAATCCTACCCACCTAGTGGTCTTATAGGTCGAAGGGGTAATCTAGCATCTCCATTATCCGCTTGAACCAAGAGTCGGGTAAGGTCACTTACTCCTATATTTTTGCAGTTGCTAGAATGGATTTGATCGTCTCCTTAATTATTTTCAATCTTTCTTCCTCATATGTCTGTTTCTATGTTTTCCAGGAGTCTCCAAGATAGAATTCAAATCATTAATAATCGAAAGTCATACCTCAAAGGTCAGGCAGCTAAATCTAGTTTCTTCTTTACTTAAGGGTTATCTAACACTTGTCTATCCATTCCTAAGATCGTATCTTAACATTCTATTCTCCTAAAGTCTTCCCACCTAATTCCCAAAACCTTGTCGCTCTGATACCAACTAAACTGTCACGCCCCGAAGGGTACCCTAAACGTGGCAGTCCGCCGTACACAATATTAAAACCTAAGAATGACCACCTCGGTCACGCGAAGGCTTCCATACTATGTACAAGGCGTCTAACACATAAATGAGACACATCGGAATGATACATTTTATGTTGATACAATTGAGTAACAATGTAAAGGAAATACAATCCATTATACTTCAAAATACAATTAGTCAAACTTCAATTACATTCATCCACAGACTTCCTTACATAAACTATTACAAGGCAAATCATAAAACTAGCTGATAACTTCAAACATTCGTATTCTTTGCCGAAATCCCGGAGTCATTCCCGGCTCCAACCAATTCGTCCTCACTTTGCATTCTTGAGATAACCTGTTCATTTAAACAACTATTGGGGTATAAGCTACACTAGCTTAGTGAGAATTCCCTTAATTCCGTACCATAACAAACAAGTTATAATTAGTCATATGCTATGCATGAACAAACACGTGAGCAAGCAATTATGCATGGGTATCAGGAACCCACACACAGAACGGATTTACGCCCTGTATCTTGGGTTAGGAATGGTATTGAGTCTACACGACCGCATCTAGTCCCAAGCCCTCGGCTCTTAGCACTCGACTCGGCTAGGCTCATCCAAGAATGCATCCACATGCGCCTTAGTACCCCTGAATGAGCTCTGGCACCGGGTTCGTTATCCACAAGTCATCCACGGACCATACCGATCGACCTGCGTAGGAGTAGCATGCTACCAAATGCAATATGTCGATGAGATGCATGACCAATTTAATTTTTGCTTAGGTAAAAAATAATTATATTCTTTAGAGTGACCAACCAATATCACACATATAAAATAATATGAACGGTGCAGTTATCCAATCAAATCGTGGTTTCGATATGCTTTAGATTCTTTGGCATACATTCGTTACAGTCTCATCATATCTCCCATCCCCATTCATATCGATTTTTATCTTGTTCTTATAATTCTAATGCAACTAACTACAAGCACAATCAAGGTAACAAAACAAGGAAAAACTCACTCGGCCATTGGATCACCGGTCTTCTAGTAATAATAATTCGATGGCAGAGAATCGTCGATCTCGAGTCTCCTAAAAAGGAAGAAATACTCTAATAAGTATTTCAACTCAAACTAATCTAAACGATCTTATACGAACTATCAAATTCGTAATTCGCGTCCTAAGCGGGAATTCTAACTTAAAACGGCCATAACTTGGTCATTTTAACTCGGAATCTCGCAAATTATATATCGATTTCTATCTAATTCGAAAGATCTATCTATTCCTAATATTATATTTAAGTTTTGAAAACATTGAAGCTTCGAAAAGGTCAGATCAGATTAGGGCAGCAACAATTTCAATTTTCGAAAAATAGTTTTGTAAGAGTTTGTAATGTTCCTACTATAGAAATTGGCTATACATGCAATATGAATGATTTCCTAACATGAATGACATGAGATGAGCTTAATGTATGCATGGTCTTGATGATTCTTGCTAAAAGAAAATTTCATAACTCCTTATATTACAAGACTTCAAGGATAACTACTTTTAAAAGTACTAGTTTCCTAACTTTGATTATTCCCATTTGTTTTGGATTTATTACTTAAGAAAATATAATTACTTTTGTTAAAATTGAGTCTTCATTATATCTATTACTTATGGCCTTCATTTCTACATAAAAATTTTCATTTTACACTTTGTAAATATGTTTTCCAATATGATTTACTCAAAAATCCGAATTTTAGAAAATCCACTTTTTGAATGATTCATTTGGGGAAAACTTGTTTAAAACATTAAAATTTAAGGCTTTACTATATCAATTACCTAAGGACTTCATTTAACACATAAAACTTACAATTTGAACTCAAATACTAAGTGATTACTTATGCATCATCTCAAATTACGAATTTGACAATTGATCACTAACTCAAAATTTTTCATTTTAATTCCATTACTTGTTTAACACCTTACTCAAGCCTAAACTCATTTTAACTTGTAAAAATCATTTCTTAATGATATCTATTATCTATATACTTCATTTTTCATATAAAACATGAGTTTTGGAGTTGATACATGGGTTCTAAAAATTGGTCTTTGTTGGGATCCGAATTTACAAAATTCATTTTTGGTTATATCTTTTGATAAAATCTATCTAAGCTCATGAAAATCCATTCCTTACATATCCTATCCTAAGAGCCTTTCATTTCTTAATTAAAAATCACATTTTGACACTTGGAAAGTGGTTTTTAAATGGGGGTCTTGCCAAATTACGAATTTCACAATTTTGTTTGAGTTCATAACTAAGATCTATACTTAATATGAACATAAACATAAAACAAATGCATGGTAATAAGCTATAAACATCATGGATCTAAACTTTACTTATCAAAATCTTTCATTTATGGTATCTATACCCTAAGCCCTTCATTTTAAATGAAAAATATACATTTTGAAGTTGAAAAACCACTTTTCTAAATATGGTTCCATTTTCATCCGAATTTTCAAAAGTTGTTTTTGTTGAAAAAAATAGATCTTGAGTTTCCTACAACTTCCTACCATCATCATGCTATACAAGTCATCATGAACATAAAACAAAGTCTAATGCATTATGAACTCAAAACTCTAGATCTAGTTTTCTAAACTAGTTTTAATGCATGAACACATGTGAATGAAGATATATGCATAAATCATAGGTAATAACAAAAATAATAACTCATATAGCAAGATCTATGGCATAAACAAAAATCAAAGCTACAAAAAGTTAGATCTACAAAATATAATAACTTTAAACAAGAAAATAATTATAATACAAGGTAATAAAAGTGGGAAGAGAAAGATTTCATTTTTGGCATCATCATCCTAAGCTTTTAAGCTTATGGAAGTTCATTTGATGCATGAAACCTTCATTACACTTTACCTATATCACCTATGGAGCTTTGAGAAGAAGATTTGCTTAAAATCTTCAAGAAATATGTGTGGAAGCTTAAGAATGGAATGGGGGCAGCTTGGTTATGGTAAGAAACAAGAAAAAATGAAGAGGAAAAGAGAGGAAAAAGAGAGAGAAAAAGCTAAGGAATAAAAGAGGGAAGAAGGAGTAAATGAAGGAGAGAGAGAAATGAGTGTTTTAATTAATGAATGAAGAGAAAAAAATAAAACAAGGCAGCCAAGGGGAGGGGCATGCTGCACGTGAAAATGGAAGGAGAGAGGGAGAATTTTGTTGAAATTTGACTCAAATTTGAATTGTATAATTAATGTGTAATGTAACTTTTTGAAGAAGGATTGAAATATAATTAATTTTAGTCAAAATATGAATAAATAAAGGACAATGGCAGCCATAAAGAGGGTCAAAAATCTGCCATCAATTGTGGGATAATGTGTAGAAAGATTGAAGTGAAAAGGAAGTGATATGTGTAAGGTGTACTTGAAGGTATGAGTTGTAAAAGTACTTTATTAATAAAATAAAATAAAATTGGAAAATTTATTCCAAATAATTGTAGCAGATTTTCCATAATTAAAATTAAATAATTATTTGAATTATTTTAGTATTTTAACAAATACGTTACCGGTACGATCAAAATACGCGAATATGGGCTATAAATAATATTTTTATAACCCGAAAAATTCTAAAAAATTATTTTATGAAAATATAAATATTTTTCAATTATTAAATTAATTTATTTTATTTTTAGTATCGGTCTTAAACAGAATCTGATCCCGTAAAGACCCAAACGAACTAAATTTTAAAAAACAAAATTTTCTATAACATATAAAATATTTATCTAAAAATATAAGCTTTATAAGAATAATAAAATTTTGTAATGAAATAAAAATGAATAGTGCAAATGACTAATCAATTACCGGTAATAATGGAAATACGATAAAAAGGTTATAACTGTAACTTTTATAACCGAAAAATTATATAACTGATATATTTAGAAATCTTATGAAATTGAGTCTAACGGTACTATTGGTATATTTTTTATATCTCGAGCCCCGGACACGCTTTTCGAAGTCTGTATCCGAACGGGTTCGAAATAGGTCAAAAATTTACCAATCTGATATTTTTAAAAAACTATATTACTATGAGCTATTCTATATATTTAAACTACATCTCGGCCTCTAGGGTTAGGGGCGCTAGATTACCGGACTTACACTATTGTATTCCGGTTAGGGTTTCGGGTGATTTTCCGGTTTAGACCTTTGCCAATTTGGAAACTGATATTTATGTTTATACAACATATTTAATTTGAGAAATTTATTTTAAATTTTATTTTTGTAAGTATTTAATATCTTATAACGTTTTCGGAATTTTGAATTGGGTTTCATTTCCGAAGGTTAATCATTATTTACTTTTAATAATTTGTTTTGGGCTTTATATTACCGATTTTATAAGTCGAGTTAAATATGGAATTTTTCGTACGTCGTGGTTTTGAATTTGAAGACCACTGAGTTCTTATTTTATTTTTAAAGATTTTATTTTCTCAAGATTAAGAAGTTTTGAATTCATTGTTTTTGGACTAGTTGAAATTGGTTTAATTTGGAGTGATTTTTAGGTTTATTTTCGAAGTTCATCTTGAAATTATTTACTGAAATTTTCCGGGGCTTACAAATTCCAACTTAAAACGGCCATCACTTGGTCATTTTAACTCGGAATCTCGCAAATTATATATCGATTTCTATCTACTTCGAAAGATCTATCTATTTCTAATATTATTTTCAAGTTTTGAAAACTGTGAAGCTTCAAAAAGTTCGGATCAGATTAGGGCAGCAACAATTTTCAACATCCGAAAAGTAGTTTTGTAAATATTTATAATGTTCCTACTATATAGATTAGCTATACATGCAATATGAATGATTTCCTAACATGAATGACATGAGATGAGCTTAATGTATGCATGATCTTGATGATTTTTGCTAAAAGGAAATTTTATAACATTTTATCTTGCAAGACCATAACAACAACTACTTATGAAAAATCTATTTTCTAATCTTTGATCATTTCCATTTGTTTTGGATTTATTACTTAAGAAAATATAATTATTTTTGTCAAAATTGAGTCTTCATTATATATATTACTTATGACCTTCATTTCTACATAAAAATTTCCATTTTACACTTTGTAAACATGTTTTCAAATAGGGTTGATTCCAAAATCCGAATTTGGTAAAAAAAATTAGTTTTTGAGTGATTCCTTTAAGTAAAAATCATTTGATACTTAGAAAATTTAAGGCTCAACCATATATAACTACTAAGGAATTCATTCTTACACAAAAATTTTCATTTTACACTTTGCAAATATGTTTTCCAATATGATTAACTCAAAAATCCGAATTTTAGAAAATTCACTTTTTGAATGATTACTTTGGGAAAAACTTGTTTGATGCATTAAAATTTAAGGCTTCACTATATCAATTACCTAAGGACTTCATTTAACACATAAAACATTCATTTTGAGCTTGAATACTAGGTGTTCTTATGGCCTTCATTCAAAATTACGAATTTCACAAATTGACTACTAACTCAAAATTTTCCATCTTGCTTCTACTTCTTGTTTTACACTTTAATCTCACCAAAACTCCTTTCCACTTATAAAAATCACTACTTAATGATACCTATTACCTATATACTTCATTTTTCACATAAAACATGAGTTTTGGAGTTGATAAATGAGTTTTAAAAATTGGTCTTGGTTGGGATCCGAATTTACAAAATTCATTTTTGGTTATATCTTTTGATAAAATCTATCTAAGCTCATGAAAATCCATTCCTTATATATCATATCTTAAGAGCCTTTCATTTCTTAAATAAAAACTTCATTTTTGAGTTGGAAAACATTTTTTTAAAATAGGCCTTAGCCAAAATCCGAAAATAGAATTTTTATTTTGAAAATAACTTTTGAAAATCACATTAGATTCTTGTAAAAAGAAGTCTTGATGATATTCATATATTAAGCCTTCATTTTCTTAAGAAAAAAATTACACTTTGACACTTTAAAAGTGGTTTTTAAATATTGGTCTTGTCAAAATACGAATTTCACAAATTTTGTTCAAGTTCAAATCTAAGATCTACACATAATATGAACATACACCTAGATGAAACCCATGAAAACAAACTTTAAACTCATAGATCTAAACTTTGCTCATCAAAATTACTCATTTATGTTATCTATACCCTAAGCCCTTTATTTTAAATGAAAAATACACTTTGAAGTTGAAAAACCACTTTTCTAACTATGGTTCCATTTTCATCCGAATTTTCAAAATTGATTTTTGTTGAAAACAAAATAGATCTTGAGTTTCCTACAACTTTCCTACCATCATCAAGCTATAGCAAGTTGTTCATGAACATAAACAAAGATCTAATGCATTTATGAACTCAAAACTCTAGATCTAGTTTGTAAACTAGTTTTACATGCATGAATCACTAAGATAGACATGTGGATGCTAGATCTATGCATAAATCATAAGAAATAACAAAAATAACAACTTAAATAACAAGATCTATGGCATAAACAAAAATCAAAGCTATAAAAATTTAGATCTACAATATATATCAACTTTAAACAAGAAAATAATTGAAATAATAAAAGTGGAGAAAAGGAGTTTCATTTTTGGCATCATCATCCTAAGCTTTTAAGCTTATGGAAGGTCATTTGATGCATGAAACCTTCATTACACTTTACTTATATCACCTATGGAGCTTTGGGAAGAAGATTTGCTTAGAAATCTTTAAGAAATAGGTGTGGAAGCCATGGAAGAAGAAGGGAGCAGCTTGTTTATTGGAGAAACATGAACAAGAAGAAGAAAGAAAGAGAGGAAAAAGAGAGGCAAAGAGAGGGTTTCAAAAAGGAAATGAAAGGAAATAATAAAGAGGCATTAAATGGAGATAGAATTGTATTAAATGAAAGGAAAAAAAATAAAACAAGGGCAGCAATATGGAACATGCTGCACGTGAATTGTGAGGAGAGGAGAGAGAGTGTTTTGTTGAAATTTGACTCAAAATTGAATTATATAATTAATGTGTAATGTAACTTTTTGAAGAAGGCTTGAATATATTTATTTTAGTCAAAATGGGTAAATAAAGGACAATGGAAGCCATAAAGAAGGTCAAAAATCTGCCATGAAGTGTGGGTTAATGTGTAGAAAGATTGAAGTGAAAAGGAAGTGATATGTGTAAGGTGTACTTGAAGGTATGGGTTGTAAAAGTACTTCATTAATAAAATAAAATAAAATTGGAAAATTTATTCCAAATAATTGTAGTAGATTTTTCATAATTAAAATTAAATAATTATTTGAATTGTTTTAGTATTTTAACAAATATGTTACCGGTATGATCAAAATACGCGAATATGGGCTATAAATAATATTTTTATAACCCGAAAAATTCTAAAAAATTATTTTATGAAAATAAAAATATTTTTAAAATATTTTCCAATTATTAAATTTTTATTTTATTTTTAGTATCGGGTCTTAAACAGAATCTGATCCCGTAAAGACCCGAAACGAACTAAATTTTAGAAAAACAAAATTTTCTATAACATATAAAATATTTATCTAAAAATATAAGGCTTTATAAGAATAATAAAATTTTGTAATGAAATAAAAATGAATAGTGCAAAAGACTAATCAATTATCGGTAATAATGGAAATACGATAAAAAGGTTATATATGTAACTTTTATAACCCGAAAATTATATAACTGATATATTTGAAAATCTTATGAAATTATGAGTCTAACGGCACTATTGTTATATTTTTGATATCTCGAGCCCCGGGACACACTTTTCGAAGTTTGTATCCGAATGGATTCGAAATAGGTCAAAAATTTACCAATCTGATATTTTTAAACAAACTCATATTACTATGATCTATTCTACATATTTAAACTACATCTCGGCCTTTAGGGCTAGGGGCGATAGATTGCTGGACTTAAGCTATTGTATTTCGCTTAGGGTTTCCGAGCGATTTTCCGGTTTAGATCTTTGCCAAATTGAAAACTGATATTTTATGTTTATACAACATATTTAATTTGAGAAATATATTTTTTATATCATTTTTGTAAGTATTTATTATCTTTTAAATTTTTTGGAATTCTTGAATTGAGTTATATTTTCGAAAGTCAATTGTTATTTGCTTTTTAATAATTTGATTTTGGGCTTTATATTACCCTTTTTATAAATCGGAGTTAAATATGAATTTTTTTTTTTGTACGTCGTGATTCTGAATTTGAAGACTGTTGAGTTCTCATTTTATGTTTGAGGATTTTCATTTTCTCAAGATTAAGAAGTTTATGAATTCGTTCTTGTTTTTGGACTAGTTGAAATTCGGTTTTAATTTGGTGTGATTTTTAGGGTTTATTTTAGAAGTTCATCTTGGAATTATTTACTGAAATTTTCCGGGGCTTACAGCTCGAAGGTAGCACTCACTGTGAGTTGTGCTTTTTCCTCTTAAAGGCATGGTTTTGTCCTGCTTCAGTCGTGGGGTAGATTTAAGGTTTTAACATTATGGTGCTGTGGAAGCTCTTTCGTAAAGTTCAGGTCTCGATCACCACAAATGATATGCCAAGGATATCACGCCCTGAAGGATACCCTAAATGTGGCAGTCCGCCACATATAATATCAAGACTTAAGAATGACTACCTTAGTCATGCGAAAATCTTGGTATTACATGTGAGCGACTAACACGGTAATAAGAGACGCTTTTGGGAAGTATGGTTTAAGCAAATAAAAATGAACATACAAGAAATTAGAAATAAAATAGATCATAATATTAAAAATTAAAGGTCTATTACATGATTCTTAAGGGCATACCTCCGCTACATTCCAAGGATCGAAATAACTAATTGTCCTTACAACAATTTAAATACTACATAAAAAGATTTTAAAGGAAATATAATCTAACCATTCAAGTAGATTTTCTTCAAAAGCTCCCAAAAGAAAACTTACGTGGATAAGAAGAGACATGGGTATAAAAACAAGTGCTCCTATGAATATAAATATTTATAGGGGCGTAAGCTTATAGGCTTAATAAGTAAATCTCAAAATTCATACTTGAAACAAAATATCAACCAAGTTTATTAAACAAACAAATGGGATGCAACAAGCACGTGAGCATACAAGACATATGATTTTTCAGGAATCATATGTTGAATGAATTACGCCCTTCATTCATGGTTAGGTATTCTGGCCCATTACGGCCACTACTTCTTTTAAAAACCATTTTTATAGATCTTACCGGCTCCTATACGCCATAAAAAACATATAGTTATTACTGGCTCCTACTAGCCACCAATATATGTAGTTTTGCCGGTTCCTACTTGCCACATACATAATATACCTGTCACGCCTCGAGGGTACCCTAGTAATAGTAAACAAGTTACACTTGAATACTATCACTAGATTACCTTCAGAGAATGACAGGTTTTCAAAACAACATGATCTTTTTAGTTGCTTGATAAGAAATAACAAATATATGAAAGAAATAACTTAGTGAATAAACATTACAAAATTATTACAAACCATATAGTTCCTTTGGAGTACACAACTAAATAATCTAATCTAATAGTACATAACCATCAAACTAAAATATATCTATAGACTTCTAGCTTCAAAGCTCTTACCGGAGCCATATTCCTAGATGTAACTAACCAAGGTCGTAAACTGAACCTGAAAAGACTATAGGAGTATGAGCGAAACCATAGCTCAGTGAATAACTAGACATACCATACATCACACAAGTCATTAACAAATCATATGCAATGCAAGCACTTAACCATAAGCACAGATACAAGTTTGGATGATCTAGAATCCAAACAGGAAAAGGATTTACGCTCTCTTTTTAATGGGTTGAAGAACCAGTACTTAATGACCCACCTGCCTAGGAGAGACTAAGTACACAGGAGAATCAACGATTTCTCGTTTTAAGGTTATCACTTTGAATATAGTTGATTGAACAGACCATCTCCTGCAATCCCCTTAGAAACTCCCTAAGTATTAATCATTTCAAAGCGATTCTACGGGCGATGTTCTTCGGTGCTTTTTAGTTCCTCATAGGACCACCAGACCAAAGAGAACCTTGGAAGAACTAACATATTAGAACAACCAAGCGAAAACAGAGATCCGAAATATTAATACGTAGCAAGCTGTCACAACCATATATGCAATAATGCAATTTGTGCAACGCATGCTCATATTATTTTGTTAAGACAATAAGTCTTAATCAATTTCAAAGTGACCATACATTACACACAATCACCATTATACTACTGCACAACATCAATCATTGCATTATCGCTTTTATAGGATATTTTAACAATCACACACTCAGATCATATCATACTTTCAACAAGCACTTATTTGGTTATCTTTACTTTACATATTCAACTACGTACAAGCACATCCAGTATAATATGACTGAATTACTCACCTGCTCATACTGCCTCAATCGCAGTAATCCGCTGGTAGATCCTCTAGTGAGTCAAAGTCACCTATTTAAGACAAAGTATTCATTAATACAATCTAGCTAAATTCCTATATGTGATTTGTGTCCTAGACTCGATATTTTGGTAATTATTATTACTTAGTGTTGTCGTGTTTCTCCTATTTTATCTCACATAATTGTTTTGTTATTTTTAGAAGTCATAATACTTGAAAATTTAACTTATTTCAATTTCCATTCTTCCCTATTTTATTTATCTAGAACAATTATTTGCCTAATACTAACTTTGATTAACACCTAATATCTTTTCTTAATCTTAGGGTTTAAAGGAATATTAGATATTAATCTAAGTAGGCTTAAATACTTGTACTAAATTAACTATCTAATACATACTTGTATAACATATATATATACTCAGTAGATATATTATACATACATATATATATAGTTTCTGTTTAGGTCAGAAAAATTCACGTTGAAGAAAATTTGGCTGTACGCCGGCTCAAAGCCGTCGGCCTTTAAGTCCAGATGCCGGTGTAAAATTGTTTTTGAAGAAATTTTCATATCGAGTGCACTGGTGTTGAAAGCTGTCGGCTTTCAACGTACGCCGGCTCTACGCCGTCGACGTAGATCTCCAGTAGCCGGCTTTCATTCAACCTTTACGTGAAAAATTATTTTACGTAGGCTCTGACCAGTGTAAGCCGCCTATACGCCGCCGGCCTATCCATGTAAGCCGCCGGCGTTGAGCGTTTACACTGCCGGCCTTGAGGCAGTGTTGTACTGTTCATCATCTTCTTCCTCGGTTCGATTCATGTTCTTTGATTTTTACACGTTAAAAACTTTACTAAACCGTTTGTAAGTGTTTATATACCTTATATAAGGACATAAAACAACTTTCAACACGTTTAAAAACATATATATATATATCTCGATTCTTAGAAAATAAAGTTAGGGTTTTGGATTATTACCTCGTTGGAGCTTGTTTGATGTGATTCGAAGCTCGTGTTTGTGTTTATTATGTTCCTAAGATTATTAGAAGTCAGTTACAAAGCTTAGATTTGAAAGAAAACCACTCGAGTTACCTCAACTTACTTTTGAGCTCGTATTTGGGGGTTTTTAGCTTTGTTTTTCTTTCGATCCGAACTTGGGTGTTATGATCAATGTGTTCTTTGTTTTCAGTTTGTTCTGGTTGATGTTTGAGAGTAGTTTCGTGTTGAGGAGTTTAGGGAATGGACGAGTTTTGTTTGTTCTACATTAAAGCCATTTAATACATTTATATATAGAAGAAGAAAGGAGAATGAAGTTGCGGCCATTCTCCTTTGGATTTCCTCCTATTTGATCTTCCTTGGGCTGTTATTTTCACTTCAATTAATGTTGTATTGAGCTATCATTATTTGGTTGGTCTTGTGGGTTGATTTGGTTGACAAATGGTTGCATTATTGATCCAAAAATCCGGCTCTCTCTTCTCCAACGTAATCCCCACCGAAAAGCAGTCGTATGCATTATATATATATATATATATATTAGTTATTTATTTAATTAAGTTTTGAGTTAATTAAACGAGTTATACGGGTATAAATCAGCTAATATTTGGAAGTTTTTGTACAAAAATATGTGTATAGGGTTATACAAAACATTTAGATTTTCAAATAATTCAAATTTAGGTTATATATACGTAGTTATTTATTCGTATAATTGTATCTCCCCCAATTAGGATTTCTTAAGCTCGTCAGGTTAATTTTTGTTTCAGGCTCTAATAGCTGAAGAAAACTCTGTTTAGAACAATAGCGTGATCCGATTATTTGTTTGGGGTTCAGATTTTGAGTTATTCGATAGTTTATATTTTCGTTGTGTATTTAAAATCTTAACGGTTCATTTTTGGATCAACGTTTTCTGTTTATAAGCGTAAATAATCATTTATGCAGTATTGGACTTAATACAGAAACCAAACTATATATATATATATATATATATATCTTTAGTTTTGATATTGAATATGAATTCTTATTAGTAGCTTTTAATTTTAACTAGAAATCTTGAATTTAGGGTTTAAGTCTAAATATAAACTCATCACTACTCATTATTCTAATCTCAAATCATTATCGGGATCAAAAACAATCATTTAATCGCTATAGTCATATTTTCTATTTAAACCTATTCGTATATCAGGTTTCGGGTCTAAATTTTAGATCATATCTTGAATTATTTATTCAAGATACAAAATCTCGTTTTTGGTATTAACTAGGGTTAAAGGATTTCTTTATTCGGTTCCTAAATTCTTCATCTATCCAAAATCTAAATATTAATCTATTATTAGACTTCGATTAGAATCTAAATCTATTATCTAGTTTATACAATCTATTATAAGGTCGTGTACTAATGTGAAAAATTCCCGGGGTTTACATTCTCCCCCCCTTAAAATAAGCTTTGTCCTCAAAGCTTGAGTGCGTACCTGAGTTTTCAAACAAATGGGGATAGCTTTTCTTGATCTCCTCTTCTAATTCCCAGGTAATCTCTTCTGTTTGTAGATCCCATAATACTTTGACATAGTGGATTTCTTTATTCCTGAGAACTTGCACTTTCCGGTCCAATATCTTAACTGGATGCTTTTCATAAGTCAAATTCTCCTTCAAATCAATTGGTTCTAATCCCACTATCTTATCTGTATCTGGTACATACTTTCTTAGAACCGATACATGGAAAACATTATGTATACCAGACAAATTAGGTGGCAATGCAAGACGATATGCTAGATTCCCAACTCGTTCTAATATCTCAAATGGTCCAATATATCTAGGACTTAATTTGCCTTTTGTTTGTCTACCATGAAGACTTTTGATTGGACTTATCTTTAAGTATACATGTTCTCCTTCATTAAATTCCAATTCTCTTCTTTTCAAGTCCGCCCAGCTCTTTTGTCTATCTTGTGCTGTTTTCATTCTTTGCTTTATCACTGAAACCTTTTCAATAGTTTCCTGAACCAATTCAGGTCCAACCAATACTTTCTCCAAGTTATCCCAGAACAATGGTGACCGACACTTCCTACCATATAAAGCTTCATAAGGTGGCATTCCTATGCTTGAATGGTAGCTGTTATTGTATGCAAATTCCACTAATGGTAAATGTTGGTCCCAAATTCCTTTGAACTCCATAATATATGCTCTCAACATATCCTCCAATGTTTGAATAGTCCTTTCTGTTTGTCCATCAGTTTGAGGATGATAAGCTATACTAAAATTCAACCAGGTTCCCAAAGCTTTTTGTAATCCTTGCCAAAATCTGGATACAAACCGTGGATCTCTATCTAATACTATACCAGCAGATACACCATGTAATCTCACAATCTCCTTCAAATATATTCGTGCCAATTTCTCCAATGGATATGTCATGTTAATTGCCAAGAAATGAGCTGGTTTTGTGAGTCTATCCACAATAACCCAAACAGCATCATGACGTGCATTTGTCTTAGGTAATGAGCACACAAAGTCCATGGAAATTTGATCCCATTTCCATTCGGGTATTGGCAATGGTTTTAACAATCCTCTTGGTTTTTGATGTTCAACTTTGATCTTTTGACATATGTCACACTTAGCAACAAATTTTGCAATATCCTTCTTCATTCCATTCTACCAATACACACTTTTCAGCTCTTGATATGTCTTTGTTTCTCCTGGGTGTATAGAATATCCAGAATAATGTGCTTCATGCATTAATTCCTTCCTCAAGTTTTTGATGTGCTGTGATTAATATTGAATTTTAAAGCATATTTCTAGCAAGCGCACTAGGTCTTCTATTGTAATATAGCATGAATAAAGTGTCGATCCCACAAGGATTTACTAACTACTAGACAATTATCAACTAATACTAATATTTAGGCAATTGATCTTTTCAAGATGATTAAGTTAAACTAACTTATCTAACTAATTATCTATATGAATGCAATGAGCTTTTTAAAGAGAGGGAGATGATGAAAAGTGTGGGAAGGAGCAGAATCCACTTTAAACTATTGCTAATCAACTTGAACTCATGTTATAATGATGATTAGATTCATGAACATTCATAAGAAATTATCAAGATTTAAAAACAAAGTTTGAAAATCTTTTAAACCACAAAACAATTCAATAACTTCCGTTAAATAAATCATTAGTGGAATCAAAATTATAATTATAAACCTCCCGATTCTATAATTGACTAATACTTTATATTAAAATCTCCTAATTCCTTAGTGAGAAATCAACATAAAACATTGCATTAATATTCATGGATAATTTCTAAACTAGATTAAACTACGCCGCTTCCGCAATTGCAATTTAATCTCAATTTATGAATTCATGTGAACACTAATTTCCCTTCCGAGTTATTAGAATTCTTATACACCAAAACATGATGAATAATCAGAATTCAATATGAATATTTCATGATTCTAAATATCTTATAACATGGATTTAAAAATCATCTTAGTATGTTTAAAGCTTCATCAACTTCCCACAAAAAGGGTTTAGCTACTCATGAATGATGATTCAACAATCAAATAAGAAATTGCAAATGATTTCATTATGATCAGAATATTCAAGTATATGAATTGCATAAAAAGAATAGGATTAGAAATCACCAATTCAAAATACTAAAGCTTCACTTGCAAATCTTGTATAACTTCAAATCTCTTCAAAAATCTCTTATGAAATGCCTATTCTAAATATTCTAGAGCTACTTGGAGTATTGGATATTTGGATGCTTGGATGATTCTGAGAGTGAGGAGAAGACCCCCTATTTATAGGAAAAATTTCGTGAAAAACATTCAATGAACTTTGCTGTTTCACAATGTACGCCGGCCGTTTTGGATCCTATGCCGGCGGCTTACAGGCGGCGTATCATCAAATTGTCCTTTGCGCAGGCAGTGCACTGGCAGCCTTCAATATCTGTTACAATGTAGGCCACTTCAACGCCGGCGGCTTAGATGTAGATCTAGCTGGCGTATATAGTCAAAAATGAAGCGTTGGGCTTATTTATAACGAACGCCGTCCTAAGGTCGGCGGCTTTAACACCAGCGTAGGCATTCCAACAGATGTGTTGCTTCATTTTCCTTTAAGCGTTTCATGTCTTCATGTCTCTTCAATTCTTCCATGTACACTGTCTCAAAGCCGGCGTCTTTCATGCCGGCTTATAATGTAACTCCTTCAAAGCTGGTGATGTTTCAGTTCTGGGCTGCCGGCCTTCATTTACGCTGGCTTCTTCATCTTCTACGCCGGCAGCTTTAAGGCGGCTTTGAATGTTGTTTTACTTCTGCTGGGCAAAGCTGGCTGTGCTGCAACGGCCTTGGATGTAAGCCGTCTGAAAGCCGGTGGCTTTCAATGATGAATTGCCGGCCTTGATTTCAATTTTTCCTCTTTTCAATTCAAATTCTCTTGTTTTGATTTCTTTATCCAAATTAGTTCTGAAACATAAAATTTAATCAAAACAAATATCCATTCTAGCTCAATTGATCATCAAGATTTGTATAAAATATGATCTTATCAGTTTTCATCATGTGGCACACACAATCTTTTATTCATTCTTAACACCTCTTCTTCATCCACATGAAAATCTTTGTACTTTACCTGGGATATTCCTTGTTTAATCTCTTGAATTTCAACATCTTCTTTCTGGGCTTCTTTAATTCTTTGAAGCAAAGTAGGTTCCAAAATTAGATTTCCAATCAGCTTCCAACCTTGCATTGAAAATTCCAAGTTTAATCTCTCAAATTCTTTGATGAGTTCTTTTTGTTCCGTTAGTATTGAAGCCACTTCTCCATAACTTTTCCGGCTCAATGCATCCGCCACAGCATTCACTTTACCCGGATGGTAATTAATGGTAAGATCATAATCTTTAATTAATTCCAACCATCGCCTTTGTCTCATGTTCAACTCTTTTTGTGTAAATATATACTTCAAACTCTTGTGATCCGTATATATTTCACATTTCTGCCCATATAAATAGTGACGCCAAATCTTGAGTGCAAAAACAATAGCAGCTAATTCTAGATCATGAGTGGGGTAATTCATCTCATGTGGTTTCAATTGTCTAGAAGCATATGCTATTACTTTTCCATTCATTAACACACATCCCAATCCATTTCTAGATGCATCACTATAGACAGTATATAAATCCTTGTCATTGGGCAAGACCAAGATTGGTGCTGATATTAACCTTTTCTTCAACTCTTGGAAACTTTGTTCACGTTGATCATTCCACTCGAATTTCTCATTCTTCCGAGTCAATTGAGTCAAAGGTCGTGCAATCTTTGAGAAATCCTTCACAAATTTCCGATAATATCCTGCCAATCCCAAGAAACTCCTAACTTCAGTAACAGTTTCAGGTCTTTTCCATTCCACAATAGCTTTAACTTTTGCAGGATCAACTGATATTCCTTCTCCAGAAACAATATGTCCAAGGAATGATATACTTAAGCCAAAATTCACACTTAGACAATTTGGCATACAACTTATTGTCTCTCAATATCTGTAATACACTTCTCAAGTTCTCATCATGTTGTTCTTCATTAGACGAATATACAAGTATATCATCTATGAAAACAATCACACAGATATCCAGCAAAGGTCTAAAGATACGATTCATCAGATCCATAAAAACTGCAGGTGCATTGGTTAATCCAAATGGCATGACCAAAAATTCATAATGACCATACTAGTTCGGAATGCAGTCTTTGGTACATCTCTGCTTTGATTCGGATTTGATGATATCCTGACTTTAAATCAATTCGGAAAATACCTTTGCTCCTCTCAACTGATCAAAAAGGTCATCAATCTGGGTAAAGGATATTTGTTCTTGATAGTTACTCTGTTTAATTCCCTATAATCAATACAGAGTCTCATTGATCCATCTTTCTTCTTCACAAACAGCACTGGTGCTCCCCAAGGTGAAACACTAGGTCTGATAAATCCTTTATCCAACAATTCTTGTAGCTGCACCTTTAATTCTTTCAATTCCACAGGTGCCATACGATACGGAGCTTTTGATACTGGTTCGGTTCCAGGTATCAAATCAATTGAGAATTCCACTTCTCTGTGTGGGGGTAATCCCGGTAATTCGTCTGGAAATACATCTGAGTATTCACACACCGTTCGAATGGTATGAATATCCAATTCCTTGGATTCACCTTCAGTTGCTCCAAGAATACAACCGTTCATCTCCATATCTTCTTCATTTTCCACTTCAATTGCTGTTATCCTATTTCCGACTCCTTTGAGTATCTCACCTCTATACTCTTTTCTTTCTCCTTGATTATTGACAAAAGATACTATTTTGAGATGGCAATTAACTTTTGCTTTTACAGCAGTTAACCAAACCATACCCAAAATAATATCATATTTTTGCATCTCTATCAGAATTAAATCAGAATTGATTCTTGATCTCCAATCTTTAGTGGACAACTCTTGATCATCTCCCGTGTCACCACTAAATCTCCAGTTGGCGTAGTAACTCTCAATTCTTTATCATGCTTTCAATTGGTATCTTATACGCCTTGCTAATCCGTATTTATGAAAGAATGCGTTGCTCCCGTGTCAAACAAAGCATACGCAGTCTGATCCCCTACTTGAATTGATCCTAAGTATCAATTATTAGTTCATGTTATTTTCAATTCATAAGACTTTATTGCTCATCTACTTGTGATTGTGTCTAATAACTTTAGATAAACAAATATATAATTACATACCTGCAATGAGTCCATATTCTTCAGGATCAACTCCTCCCAAATATTTTCTTCATCTCCTTCCTCTATCTCCACATTCTCTACAGGATTCCATACATGGCAAAAACTCTGGCCGTCGCACTGGCTTTGTTGGCATTCCATTTTTCGATCCTGAGACTCCAATCACTCCTTTAGATTGTGAAGATCCAGTTAGCACTCGCTTTCTGTGGACAGTTGGTTGCTATGTGCCCAACTTTATATACGAACAAGTTGCAGTTTTTCTTTTTGGACAATCGTTTATCATATGCCCACTTTCCCCACAATAATAACATTTGTTCTGTAATTGTGGACAATGCCTTGGGTAATGAGAACCTTTACATTTCCAACAAGTAACATTATTCTTCCCATTACTCCTCCTTTGTTCACATTGAAAGGTTTGAAGAATTTAACCTTCTTAGGCACAGAACTTGCCATAGAACCATCATACATTCTCTTCCCGAACATAGTTCCCTTCTTCTTATACCTCTCAAGTTCATACTTCCTTCGCGTTCAATGATACGAGCTTTTTCCAACATAGCTGCAAAGTTATCAACCTCAAATTCAGCAAGTCTTCTTTGGAAATGAGGTTCTAATCCAGCCATGAAAGTCTGTCTCTTAAGCTCATCACTGTCCCGATAAGCATCTGGAGCAAACTGTAACAACCGATTAAACTCATGTTCATATTCATCAATGGTCTTAGCTCCTTGGGTCAAATTCATCAGGTCAGTGCTATATTTTGCTTTTAGACTGCTTGGAAAATATTCCTTCAAAAATTCCGTCTAAACTTCCCAAGTAATTGGTTGTGACAAACTTCTTTGTTTCGAATTCCACCATATCCTTGCTCTTAACCTTAATAAATAAGTCCCATAGGATACTTTCAGAGCTTCAGGTACTTGGAAAACATCAAGGGATCGCTCAATCTGAGCTAGCCAGTCTTCAGCTTCTTCTGGCTTTCCCGGTATTCCCTCAAAATATCTGTTGCACTTAATGAATTCCGGCAACAAATTCCTCTGAGGACGTAAAGGTGGTGGTGGCGGCAATTCCTATTCATATCGAGGCGGTCCTTGTACCTCAGCAGCAGACTCATTTGGGTTCACTGGTCCATTTTCCTGAAATTGAACCGGTGGAGTATGCCTTTCATTCCCTCTAGGATTTGGTGGAGTCATTGCTGGTGCTCCAGTAGGTGGTGCTACATTTGTGGCTTGCATATTTTGCAAAGCTTGCAAAATCAAGACATTTTGTTGTTGAAGACTTTGTAAAACATCCTCAATTCGGTTTTGGGGTGTTGCAGGAGCATCTATTGGTGGATCTCCAGAAATTCTGGCATTTCTACTTTTATTTCTTCCTCTTGGCATTCTATTAACATTAAACATATTACTTAAGTCAGATCATAACTCGTCTTTATCAAAAGTCATCAAGTCATTCATATATATATGCACATATATATACATAACCAAAATACATCAAGCTTTTCATGGTTAGTGCATTATATACATATCAAAAATTGCACTACCCTAACTTAGCTTTCTATCATAGTCATCAAAAGATACATATATATCATCAAAAGTCTACTAATATCGTCCTGTCATGTCATCATAAGAATAATACACATCATCATATAATACTAGAATCAGACTCAGGGACTGGGTGAAGACGACCCTTGCCCTTCTCCTGAGGGCCTAATCGAGGGTAATCATCATCTCCCTCAGAACTACTGTCATCAATCTCTATCCACACCCTCGTCTCCTGGAGGTGCTAGAGTCAGAGCTGTGTCCATCACCCTAATGCCTCTGGGTGCCGGCCTCATCTCACTCAGCACTAGGTGGTATATCACTCTCAATCCATCCTGTGCTGATCCAATCCATCTGGCGTAATTAAAATCTGAGACATACTTCTCTGCCTCAATCTTCTTCTTACCTTCTCTCTCATCCAACAGCTGTGGTGATACTCCTCATGTGGACAGTAGTCTGAACTGTCTCCTGTACTACTCGATCCTGTACAGAGTAACGCTGGAACTCACCTGCTATCTCAGGGATAATAGGCGGTTTCCTCATCAACATGCGTCTGAGTGACTGCACTGCTGACGGCAAGCATCAAGTCATCATCATAGGCTGCATCACCTCTGACCCGGATGATCCTGTCTAATATCATGAGCATAACTGCTCCTCTGCCAATATCTACCCAGACTCTAAAATCTGGGGATCTGGTCTCTCTGATCTGGATGAACTATAAATGCTATATTGTCAATCTCCAGACCACCTCCTTTCTGCACTATCAGCCTCTCAAATCTGTAGAGCGTCTCTATAGCTGATCCATTATCTGGAAAAGCCCGCTCCATCAAGAATAACCAGCCTTTAAACAAAGGCAATAATCCTCGCTTCCAGCTGAGATCTCCTCCAAAGTCTTGGTAATCCCGCACAAATACAAGTCCTCTACCAGAACTCGTAGTCTGCGCCTGTAGTCTGTCAAAGTCTCCTCTTCCTGCATACTAAAGATCTCCCATCTAATGTGACACGTAGCAGGATTAGTCTGCACACAATAAAATTTGCATGATTAATAATAATCACACATACTTTATTCCTAATTGTGCAGTATAATTCTACCCATGACTACCCAACTACTACTAAAGTGCTAACTAAATCTAATTTACTACATTCACTAAATGCAATTCTTTCACATATTTATCTTTCTTATTCTAGCAACCATGCTCTGATACCAACTAATTCTGTCACGCCCCGAGGGTACCCTAGTAGTAGTAAACAAGTTACACTTGAATACTATCACTAGATTACCTTCAGAGAATGACAGGTTTTCAAAACAACAGGATCTTTTTAGTTGCTTGATAAGAAATAACAAATATATGAAAGAAATAACTTAGTGAATAAACATTACAAAACTATTACAAACCATATAGTTCCTTTGGAACACAACTAAATAATCTAATCTAATAGTACATAACCATCAAACTAAAATATATCTGTAGACTTCTAGCTTCAAAGCTCTTACCGGAGCCATATTCCTGGATGTAACTAACCAGGGTCGTAAAGTGAACCTGAAAAGACTGTAGGAGTATGAGCGAAACCACAGCTCAGTGAATAACCAGACATACCATACATCACACAAGTCATTAACAAATCATATGCAATGCAAGCACTCAACCATATGCACAGATACAAGTTTGGATGATCTAGAATCCAAACAGGAAAAAGATTTACGCCCTCTTTTTAATGGGTTGAAGAACCAGTACTCAATGACCCACCTGCCCAGGAGAGACTAAGTACACAGGAGAATCAACGATTTCTCGTTTTAAGGTTATCACTTTGAATATAGTTGATTGAACAAACCATCTCCTGCAATCCCCTTAGAAACTCCCTAAGTATTAATCATTTCAAAGCGATTCTACGGGCGACGTTCTTCGGTGCCTTTTAGTTCCTCATAGGACCGCCAGACCAAAGAGAACCTTGGAAGAACTACACATTAGAACAACCAAGCGAAAACAGAGATCCGAAATATTAATACGTAGCAGGCTGTCACAACCATATATGCAATAATGCAATTTGTGCAATGCATGTCATATTATTTTGTTAAGTCAATAAGTCTTAATCAATTTCAAAGTGACCATACATTACACACAATCATCATTATACTACTGCACACAACATCAATCATTGCATTATCGCTTTTATAAGGATATTTTAACAATCATACACTCAGATCATATCATACTTTCAACAAGCATTATTTGATTATCTTTATTACATATTCACTATTTACAATCACAACCAGTACAATATGACTGAATTACTCACCTGCTCATACTGCCTCAATCGTAGTAATCCTGGTAGATCCTCTAGTGAGTCAAAGTCACCTATTTAAGACAAAGTATTCATTAATACAAATTAACTAAATTCCTATATGTGATTGTGTCCTAGACTCGATATTTTGGTAATTATTATTACTTAGTGTTGTCGTGTTTCTCCTATTTTATCTCGCATAATTGTTTTGTTATTTTTAGAAGTCATATACTCAAAATTAACTTATTTCAATTTCCATTCTTACCTATTTTATCTATCTAGAACAATATTTGCTAATACTAACTTTGATTAACACCTAATATCTTTTCTTAATCTTAGGGTTTTAAGGAATATTAGATATTAATCTAAATAGGCTTAAATACTTGTATTAAATTAACTATCTAATACATACTTGTATAACATATATATATATATACTCAGTAGATATATATATACATATATATATAGTTTCTGTTTAGGTCAGAAAAATTCGTTGAAGAAAATTTGGCTGTACGCCGGCTCAAAGCGCCGGCCTTTAAGTCCAGATGCCGGTGTAAAATTGTTTTTGAAGAAATTTTCATATCGAGTGCACCGGTGTTGAAAGCTGTCGGCTTTCAACGTACGCCGGCTCTACGCCGTCGGCGTAGATCTCTAGTAGCCGCTTTCATTCAACTTTACGTGAAAAATTATTTTACGTAGCCTCTGATCAGTGTAAGCCGCCTATACGCCGCCGGCCTATCCATGTAAGCCGCCGGCGTTGAGCGTTTACACTGCCGGCCTTGAGGCAGTGTTGTACTGTTCATCATCTTCTTCCTCGGTTCGATTCATGTTCTTTGATTTTTACACGTTAAAAACTTTACTAAACCGTTTGTAAGTGTTTATATACCTTATATAAGGACATAAAACAACTTTCAACACGTTTAAAAACATATATATAGATCTCGATTCTTAGAAAATAAAGTTAGGGTTTTGGATTATTACCTCGTTGGAGCTTGTTTGATGTAATCCGAAGCTTGTGTTTGTGTTTATTATGTTCCTAAGATTATTAGAAGTCAGTTACAAAGCTTAGACTTGAAAGAAAACCACTCGAGTTACCTCAACTTACCTTTGAGCTCGTATTTGGGGGTTTTTAGCTTTGTTTTTCTTTCGATCCGAACTTAGGTGTTATGATCTGTGTGTTTTGTTTTCAGTTTGTTCTGGTTGATGTTTGAGAGTAGTTTCGTGCTGAGGAGTTTTGGGAATGGATGAGTTTTGTTTGTTCTACATTAAAGCCATTTAATACATTTATATATAGAAGAAGAAAGGAGAATGAAGTTGCGGCCGTTCTCCTCTGGATTTCCTCCTATTTGATCTTCCTTGGGCTGTTATTTTCACTTCAATTAATGTTGTATTGAGCTGTCATTATTTGGTTGGTCTTGTGGGTTGATTCGGTTGACAAATGGTTGCATTATTGATCCAAAAATCCGGCTTTCTCTTCTCCAACGTAATCCCCACCGAAAAGCAGCCGTATGCATTATATATATTAGTTATTTATTTAATTAAGTTTTGAGTTAATTAAACGAGTTATACGGGTATAAATCAGCTAATATTTGTAAGTTTTTGTACAAAAATATGTGTATAGGGTTATACAAAACATTTAGATTTTCAAATAATTCAAATTTAGGTTATATATATACGTAGTTATTTATTCGTATAATTTTATCTCCCGCGATTAGGATTTCTTAAGCTCGTTAGGTCAATTTTTGTTTTAGGCTCCGATAGCTGAAGAAAACTCTGTTTAGAACAATAGCGTTATCCGATTATTTGTTTGGGGTTCAGATTTTGAGTTATTCGACAGTTTATATTTTCGTTGTGTATTTAAAATCTTAACGGTTCATTTTTGGATCATCGTTTTCTGTTTATAAGCGTAAATAATCATTTATGCAGTATTGGACTTAATACAGAAACCAAACTATATATATATATATATCTTTAGTTTTGATACTGAACATGAATTCTTATTTGTAGCTTTTAATTTTAACTAGGAATCTTGAATTTAGGGTTTAAGTCTAAATATAAACTCATCACTACTCGTTATTCTAATCTCGAATCATTATCGGGATCAAAAACAATCATTTAATCCCTATATTCATATTTTCTATTTAAACCTATTCGTATATCAGGTTTCGGGTCTAAATTTTAGATCATATCTTGAATTATTTATTCAAGATACAAAATCTCGTTTTTGGTATTAACTAGGGTTAAAGGATTTCTTTATTCGGTTCTTAAATTCTTCATCTATCCAAAATCTAAATATTAATCTACTATTAGACTTCGATTAGAATCTAAATCTATTATCTAGTTTATACAATCTATTATAAGGTCGTGTACTAATGTGAAAAATTTTCGGGGTTTACAATACCGGTTATGCCTATCACCACTATCATACACTTATCCCATCAATTGTATAATAGAGAATGCAATGTGACTGTAAACCCTTGGTTTTTAGAGTAATCCTAAGCCTTAACCTTAAGCCAGGAAGTCAACCGGAAACCTTAAATCAACAGATCTCAAGCTAAACCCTACAATTTAGATCCAGAAATTCCATGTTCGTAAACCGAGGAGTCGAAAATTAAGTAAAGTGTGTAGAATAGTCCGCAATAATATTTGATTTCTTAAAAATATCAAATTGGTTTATTTTTGGCTTATTTCGAACCCGATTAAATACTGTTTTTGAAAATCGTGTCCCAGGGGGTCGAAAAATTAAAAATATATTTTTAATATTTTTAGACTCGTATTTTCATAAGGATTTCAAAAATATCGAGTTCATAATTTTTCGGAATCTAAAAATATCAGTTATAGCTTATATAAGCATATTTTGGCCGTACCGGTAACATATTTGTTGAAATACTAAAATAATTCAATTAATTATTTAATTTTATTTATGAAAATTCTGCCACTCATTTAAAAATATTTTTCTTAATTTTATTTTATATATTTTCTTAATAAAAAGTACTTTTTCAACCCACATTTCAAGTACACTTCAATTGTCACTTCTACACATTAATCATGTTTTCTTTCACTCATTCTACACTCCATTTCCCATGCATGGCAGCTGACCACACTCCTAAAAACAGACACTTTTCTTTTATTTTAATGATTTATTTAATGATTTAAAGTCTCTTTTAGTTAGCAAAGTAAGTAACGCAAGTTACACTTTCAAAATTCAAGTTACAAACTAACTACACTTCTCTCTCTTTCCCTATTGAATCACGTCCAGCCCCCCATTTTTCTACCATTGTTTTATTTTTTTTCTTTCAATTATTTAACACACTCCTCTCTCTATTTAAAGCCTCTTACTTATACACTTTTATTCTTTACAACCCTACATCATTTACTCTCTCTTTTTCCTCTCTTTAACTCTTTCTAGCCTTGTTCTTGCAAGGAAACCAAGCTGCCCCCATTTCAAATTCTTGCTTCCACATTCCATTCTTGAAGATTCTTTAAGTAAACCTTCTTTTTAAGCTTCCATAGATACTATAGGTTGATTATATGGAGGTTTCATGCATCAAGGGACTCTCCATAATGCCTAAAGGCTAGAGATGATGATGTCAAACTTTGAAACACTCCTCTTGTTTATGATCTATATTGATATTGCTATATTTGTTGTCCTTAAGACTTTATTATCTTCATATTTATATTATACTTTGTAGATATAAATTGTTATGAAGCTTTGGTTATGTTTATGTTTAGATCTATAGGTTTAGGGCTTACTACCATGCATTTCTTTATATTTATGCTCATATTATGTGTAGATCTTAGATTTGAACTTGAATAAAAATAATGAAATTCGTATCTAGGTAAGACCTATATTCAAAAACCCTCTTCCAAGTCTCAAAATGGAAGTTATAGTTGAAGAAATGAATGTTTAGTAGATGTATATCATCAAGACTTCTTTTTACAAGAATCAAAGGTGGTTTTCAAAAGTTACTTCAAAAATAAAAATCATATTTTCGGATATAGGCCAAGACATGGTTTAAAAACATGTTTTACAACTCAAAAATGAAGATTTTATTCAAGAAATGGAATGCTGTTAAGATAGGATATGTAAAGGACGATTTTTCATAAGTCTTGATGGATTTTATCAAAAGATATGTTCTAAAACAATTTTTGAAAATTCGGATCTAAGCCAAGACACATTTTTAAAACCTATTATCTAACCTCAAAATGAAGATTTAGACAAAAATATAAAGAGCTCTTGGTATAGATAGCCTAAGGATTGCATTTTCATAAGCTTAGATGAGTTTTCCTAAAAGGTATTTCTAAAATAGAGAGTTTTGTAAAACACAAGTCTAGGTCTTATTTTCATTCTAAAAATCCAGGAAGAAATTCGGATTTAGGAAGAGATGAATTTTGAAAACCTTATTTTACACTTCAAAACAAGAGTTTTATGTGGAAAATGGAATGCTTTGACAATGGGTGATATAAGAAAATTATTTTCATCGAGTCATGTAAGCCCCGGAAAATTTCAGTAAATAATTTCAAGATGAACTTCGAAAATAAACCCTAAAAATCACTCTAAATTAAAACCGAACTTCATCTAGTCCAAAAACATGAGCAAATCCAGAAATTTCCGAATCTTGAGAAAAATAAGAATTCTTAAAAAACAAAGTAAGAACTCAGCATACTTCAATTCCAAAACCACTATGTACGACAAATTCCATATTTAACTCCGACTTATAAAATTGGGTAATATAGAATCCAAAAACAAATTATTAAAAAGTAAATAACGATTAACTTTCGAAAATGAAACCCAATTCAAGAATTCCGAAAACATTAAAAGATAGTAAATACTTACAAAAATAAAATTTAAGATAAATTTCTCAAATCAAAGATGTTGTATAACCATAAAATATCAGTTTCCATATTGGCAAAGGTATAAATCGGAAAGTCAACCGGAAAACCTAAGTCCGCAAAACTCCTAAGAAACCCCGTAGCCTAGATTCGGCAATTCCGTATTCCTAAACCAAGGAGTCGGAATAAGAGAAAAAGGTGTAATTGATTCGTATTAATTCTAAGATGCTCGAAAAGATAAGATTAACGAATTTTGATCTATTTCAAACCCGTCGGGTATAGACTTCGAAAAGCGTGCCCTGGGTTTCGAAATATTAAATATATGTTATTAATACCGTTAGACTTATTTTTATAAGGATTTCTAAAATATCAGTTTTATAATTTTTCAATAGCTGGAATTATCTGATTTTGCGATTTTACTTGTATTTCATCACTACCGATAATTAGCTAGTCTTTTGGTACTATTTACTATTATTCATTACACAATTTTATTATTCTTATAATGTATACCCCGCTTTTCCTAGTAATCGAATAAACTTCGGAAATCGGGAACGAAACCCTAAATTGGTCTAGTTCAAGCTTAGTGAGAGAAGCTTAGAAACCCTATATTCGGCTTTCCTTCGATTTCATAACAAAAGAAGTTTTATAAAATAAATTAATGTGAATTATTTTTTTAAAGTATAATTCAAACCTTAGAAAGTTTTAATTTTGGAAAATTTTCTATTCCGGGCCTTCCCGAGCACCATTACGGAAAAAACGAGCCTCGAGACTAGAAACTCATAAAAATATTCTAGAATACTCCTTAGAAATGAAATTTTATAAGGATTTCAAAAATGTAAATTTTATAATTTTCCGGGCTATAAAAATTACAGTTATAGCCTTTTTCTTGTATTTTCTTTACTACCGGTAAAGTAGATGTCTTGTCTACTATTTATCACTATTCACAAGTACAACCTACACTACACACACTACCCATGCCCTATTCTTACATCCTTAAAACTACTCATTATATTTTCTTTTCCAAGGAATTTTTGTCTCTTATTAAATTATTACATTTATTACATTTTATTACACAAATTTCAATTTCAAATAAAATCAATTCACTCTCTCTCTCCCTCACCAAGTGGTCGGCACAACTCCCCCCCTCCCCCCCCCCCCCCCCCCCCCCCCCCCCCCCCCTATGCCTTCAAATTGATTTATTTTATCTCTTTTATTACTTCAAACAAACCCTAAATTCACTTAATATAAATAATCTTTAACTTTCTCTCTCCTTCATTTCATTTTCATTTGTCTAAAAATCACAAAACCCTCTCTTTATCCTTTCATTGCCGTGAGCCATACACCCCCTCACACACTCACTTCAAGCTCATTTCTTCTTCATTTCTTCACCAAATCTCTCTTTAGGTTATGATTTCAAGCTTTATTACTACTTCATCTTGTAATGGCAAGATCATTCATGTGTATTTTTATCTTGAATCCCCATGAGCAAGTGCTAGGGATAAGAAAATGCTAATACATGAATATCAAGCCATCACAAGAGTAGATCTTGTGTTTGATGAGCTTTTGTTGAAATATTATCATGTTCATGCATGTAAAAGTAGAGATCTTGCATAGAAAATATGTGCTCATGCTTTTAGACTCATTTTCATGCACTAAAAGTAGTAGATCTAGCATTTAGACAGTCATATTTTTCTTGACATTCATGTTCATATGAATATTTTGTGTTTTCATGCATTAATGTCCATAAAAGCTCAGCCTTGTATATATAAATGTGATAGTTGGTAGATCTTTATAAAGATAAGACAAAGAACTTGAGAAGGAAAGATTTTTGTTAGAAATTCTCAAGGGAAACTTTGTATGATTTGTAAGACCTATTTTAAAAACCATTGAAACCACTTTGAAACTCATATTTCGTCACACCCCCACCCCCTCAGGCGATGGCGATGTGATGCCAGGGCAGGCAAACCTACCACTGGCCCCCTAGTGATAATGGCCGACACCACCATTGCATCATGGTGACCCCAACCAACGCATGCCCCGCAGGGTATCACGGGCACTATAGGTATTGTTACCATCAGGCGGAGTTGAATCCAGTCTGCAGACTCTAGGATTCGAACCCCAGACCTAAGGCTTTTGCCTGCCCCAAAGGCAGCACCTCTTACCAATTGATCTTACATGAAAAATGAAGGGTATAAGTAATAGGTATCACCAAGTAATGATTTTTACAAGTTGAAAGAAGTTTAGACATGAGTAATGTGTAAAACAAGTAGTGGAATTAAGATGGAAAATCTTGAGTTAGTGTTCAACTTGTAAAATTCGTAACTTTGGATGATGCCTATGTAAACACCTAGTATTCAAGCTCAAATTGCATGTTTTAGGTGTTAAATGAAGTCCTTAGGTAATGGATATAGTAAAGCTTTAAATTTTGATACATTATACAAGTTTTCTCAAAGGAAACATGCAAGAAATGGATTTTTCTAAAATTCGGATTTTGGAATCAACCCTACTTAAAAACATGTTTACAAAGTATAAAATGGAAATTTTTATGTAGAAATGAAGGTCATAAGTAATAGATATAATGAAAACTCAATTTTAACAAAGATAATTATATTTTCTTAAGAAATAAATCCAAAACAAATGGAAACGATCAAAGTTAGAAAACTAGATTTTTCAAAAAGTAGTTATTGTTGAAGTCTTGCAAAATAAAGAGTTCTAAAATTTTCTTTTACCAAAAATCATCAAGATCATGCATACATTAAACTCATCACATGCCATTCATGTTAGGAAATCATTCATATTGCATGTATAGCTAATCTATATAGTAGGAACGTTTCAAACATTTACAAAACTATTTTTCGGAATTGAAAATTGCTACTGTTCTAATCTGATCTGACCTTTTCGAAGTTTCAAAGTTTTCAAAACTTAAATATAATACTAGAAATAGATATATCTTTCGAAGTAGATAGAAATCGATATATAATTTGCGAAATTCCGAGTTAAAATGACCAAGTTATGGATGTTTTAAGTTGGGATTTTTCCTTAGGACGAGAATTGCGAATTTGATAGTTTGTATAAGATCGTTTGGATTAGTTTGAGTTGAAATACTTATTAGAGTATTTCTTTCTTTTTAGGTGATCCCGAAATCGATGATTCCTTACCATCGGATTACTTTTGCTAAAAGACCGGTGATCCAATGGCTGAGTGAGTCTTCTTGTTATTTTGTTACCTTGCTTGTGCTTGTAGCTAGTTGCATTAGAATTATAGGAACATGATAAAAATTGATATGAATGGGGATGGGATATATGACGAGACTGTGATGAATGTATGCCAAAGAATACTAAAGCATATCGAAACCACGATTCGATTGGATAACTGTACTGTTCATATTATTTATGTTATGTGTATGATATTGGTTTATCACTCTAAAGAATGTATGAATATTTTGACCTAAGCAAAAATTAAATTGGTCATGCATCGCATCGGACATATTGCATTTGGTAGCGTGCTACTCCTACGCAGGTCTACTGGTATGGTCCGAGGACTCGTTTGGATAATAAGACCCGGTATCAGAGCTCATTCATAGGGAACTAAGGCGCACCGGAGATGCATTCCATGTGTGAGCCTAGCTGAGTCGATTGCTATGAGACGAGGGCTTAGGGACTAGCAGCGGTCGTGTAGACTTTAATACCAACCCTGACCCAAGATACGGAGGGCGTAAATCCGTTCTGTGTGTGGGTTCCGGACACCCATACATAATTGTTTGCTCATGTGTTTGTTCATGCATAACATATGGTTGATTATAACTTGTTTGCTGTGGTACGGAATTAAGGGAATTCTCACTAAGCTAGTGTAGCTTATACCCCAATAGTTGTTTAAATGAGCAGGTTATCTCAAAAATGCTAAGTGGGGACCGAGATGGTTGGAGCCGTGAATGACTTCAGGATTTTGGCAAAGAATAGAAATGCTTGAAGTTATTGACTAGATTTTATGATTGCCTTGTAATAGTTTATGTAGGGAAGTCTGTGGATGAATGTAATTGAGGTTTAATGATTTGTATTTTGAAGTATAGTATCATATATGAAGTATAGTGATTTGTATCTGAAGTATAGTAAATTGTATTTCCTTTACATTGTTACTCAAGTGTATCAATATAAAATGTATCTCTCCAATGTGTCTCCTCTATATGTTAGACGCTTTGTACATAGTATGGAAGCCTTTGCATGACTGAGGCAGTCATTCCTAGGCTTTAATATTGTGTACGGCGGACTGCCACGTTTAGGATACCTTTTAGGACGTGACAGTTTAGTTGGTATCAAAGCAACAAGGTATCGGGAATTAGGTGGGAAGACTTTAAGAGAATAGAATGTTAAGATACGATCTTAGAAATGGATAGATAAGTGTTAGACAACCCTTAAGTAAAGAAGAACTAGATTTAGCTCAATGACCTTTAAGGTATGACTTTCTATCATTAAGGATTTGAATTCTATCTTGGAGACTTCTGGAGAACATAGAAATAGATATATAAGGAAGGAAGATTGAAAATATTTAAGGGGATGACCGAATCTATTCTTGCAACTGCAAAATATAGGAGTAAGTGACCTTACCCGACTCTTGGTTCAAGTCGATAATAGAGATGTTAGATTACCCCTTCGACCTATAAGATCGCTAGGTGGTTAAGATTAACTGCGCGCTTTCACCGTTTTTCTAAATAAACGAGTTTAAAGAAAATAAAAAGTTATAACTCTTTTTCTAAACCATGAGCAACTTGTAAGTAGTATAATTAGGCTAATGTGACCGTTTCATCTTGTTTTAAGGAGACTACCTGAGGAGAACATGCAACAGTCGACTAACCTTCCCGATGAACAACAAGTGAGAGACACTCCACCACCACAAGATCCAATGCAACAAGTCATAGACCTTTTAGGGTGTTTGGTGGATACACAAAAGCTCCTCTTACAACAAATGCTTATTAGGAATGTGCCGGTTCAGGTGAAAGGACCCCACCAAGTGACAATGCAAGGAATTAAGACTCCTTCTGTTATGGCTAGTCCAAGCTCCAAAGTCAAAAGGTATGAGACAACTAGCCTAACTGTTAAGAATGAACCTTTGAAGAAGCGTAAGATCACTTGCTGGAAGTGCAAGGAAAGTCATTATCCAAAATGGTGTCCACAGTTGGAGCACAAGTGTTACTTTTGTGGAGATCCCGAGCATAAGATTATGGACTGTCCAAGAAAGAAAACCCTAAAGTGCTTCATCTGCAAACAGCCGAGACACCGGGCGAGTAAATGCCCCCACAAGAATTAACAAGTGGATAGCTGCTCTTGTTTGGAAGAAGTCAATCTCCTAGAAATATCAATAGATCTCTCGTGTTGAGTGTTAGGAGCAAACAACTTTTTGAGTAAAAAGAACAAGGATGTTTTAAAAATGTAAACCGATGTTGTGGTTTATCATCTAGTTCATGAATTAATTCCAATGTATGTTTTGCATCCTTTCTTTGAACTTTTGTAATGGAAGATTTACATCTTATCTTGATTTCATGTATTTCGTATCAAATATTATGAAGTTCTTAGTATTGATTTTTATTTCAGAAGAATTCCAATATTTCTTATATATGTTTCTATTTCCGCATTTTTGAGTTCTGTATTTCCGATAAGCTTCTTTAAGTCTCTTTTAACGCCTTAAGACGTAATAAAAGATTTAGAATTTTCACTTGAGCTTAATAAAATTGTAGGAGACATACCTAACCACAACAAGAACCCATCATGACTCCTTTAGGACCCGAGAACCAAGCTATACCTAAACCACCTAACCAAGGGAGAAATGCTTCAATAGAGATTGAACGGCTTACTAGTCAGATAAGAAGCTACATACAATAGACTCAACCCAGTTCAACGTCTACACCTATAAGATATGTGCAAGAAACGATGCAAGATGAGCCACCATCACCTCAATACCACCAAAGCCTCTTACCATGCTTCATAAAGTGTAACCAGTATTTCGACGGAGCTTTTGGAAAATCAGATGAGGCAGAGGACTGGTTGGCACACGTTGAGAGGTCCTTTAATGCTTTTGAAGTACCACACCATCTAAGAGTCAATTATGAGACCTATATGCTCCGCTTACATGCCCGAGTATGGTGGGACTCTAAGAAAAGAGAGTTGATGCCTTCAATTACATGGGAGATGTTTAAAAATGAGTTTTTGGATAAATATTTCCTCATGAGCTTAAGAGTCCAGTACAGTACAGATTTCCTCAATATCTCACAAGGAGATCGTATGTGGAACAATACGAAACCGAGTTCAGTAAATTGTTGCAATATGCTCCAGAATCATATAAACAATATGAGGAACTCAAAAGACAAGTGTTTTTGAATGGTTTGAAAGAAGACCTTCGAACTCAATTGGAGGAATTTGATATCAGGACTTATCAAGGATTGCTAGAAAGAGCACGGATAATAGAAAATGCTCAAAGGAGAAGGCAAGAAAGAAGTAATAAGGAAATGGAGTTCTATGTTGCAATCACCCTGAGTCAAAAAGTCAGAACACTTCCCTTGGATGATGACCCAAACAAGGAAGAAGACATAATATTGGATAAGATACAATGTTGGAGATGTAAGAGAGAGCATTACCCTATACAGTGTCCACAACTTCAATTCAAGTGCTATCTCTGTGGGGACCCTGGTTACAAAGTTGAGTAAGTGTCCTAAAAAGATGACCACCGAATGCTTTCTTTGCTAAAAAACAGGACATTCGGCTAAAACATGCCCTGAAAGGGATAACCCGCATGTTGCTTCGCTGGATCTACCAAGGAAAAAGAGGAAGAGATATAATAGGAACAAAAACAACAAATGAAAAAGGAATCGAAGTTCTTTAAGAAGATCTTCATTCGGAAATCTACTCCACAACCCTCACACATATGTAGCTTATGAAGAAGCTAGTGATGAGGAGCTGGAATCCCTTGCCATGGAAGGAAACGAGGATAAAAAATGCGACTCGATATCAGGTTAGCGATATACCCTTAGACTACCACATATTCTTTTCTGCCAATAAAATCAAAAAGATAGGTTGTTAGAAATATCCTTGGATTAAATAGCTAGGCTAAGGATAAGAAAGCTCGAGACCAGTAAAAGCTAGAATGAGCCAATGATGGAAACTAAAAACTCGATTGATTTAACAGATTCCAAAACACCCCTCATATACAACTTCTTGTAAATGAAGAACGTTGAAAGATCAAAATCTACGACGATTGTTACACAAAAGTTAAAATTTCAGTGATCAAATCTCAATTACCAAACTCCATAAGATCTTCACAAGTAATAATTATACAATAAAGCAATGAGATCTCTTGATTTCAATCCCGTCAAGATGATCACGATGATAAGAATTTAAAACGATGGTGACCATATTGTTTAAGGAACGTTGATCTCAAAGCACAATATTGTATATACAGCTACATAAGAATGGAGAAGAGAATCCACAACCTTCGTTGGTCAAGTAATCGAGTCATGAAAGGTCGTGTCATCATGAGTCGTCTAGTATCGGTCGAGTCGAGTCGTCTGTGGTCTTGAGTCAAGTTCGTGTCGTTTTCCAAAAGAGTCGTGTAAGTGGAGGTTGGAATCGCTAAGCCAAATCTTATTAATTCGTATGTGCTATATTTCGTAAAATATCTATCATATAAAATTTCGAAATGATACAAACCGAAGCATAAACCGGTGCTAGAAATATAACTCGAAATCCACAATCTCTTCTCAATAAATGGTATACACGTAACAAGTTTTGCGGACAAAACTTTCTTTAAGGTGGGGAGGATGTAAGCCCCGGAAGATTTCAGTAAATAATTCCAAGATGAACTTCGAAAATAAACCCTAAAAATCACTTCAAATTAAAACCAAACTTCATCTAGTCCAAAAACATGAACAAATCCAGAAATTTCCGAATCTTGAGAAAAATAAGAATTCTTAAAAAACAAAGTAAGAACTCAACATACTTCAATTCCAAAACCACTATGTACGACAAATTCCATATTTAACTCCGAATTATAAAATCGGGTAATATAGAATCTAAAAACAAATTATTAAAAAGTAAATAACGATTAACTTTTGGAAATGAAACCCAATTCAAGAATTCCAAAAACGTTAAAAGATATTAAATACTTACAAAAATAAAATTTAAGATAAATTTCTCAAATCAAATATGTTGTATAACCATAAATATTAGTTTCCATATTGGCAAAGGTATAAACCGGAAAGTCAACCGAAAAACCTAAGTCCGCAAAACTCCTAAGAAACCCCGTAGCCTAGATTCGGCAATTCCGTATTCCTAAACCAAGGAGTTGGAATAAGAGAAAAAGGTGTAATTGATTCGTATTAATTCTAGGATGCTCGAAAAGATAAGATTAACGAATTTTCGATCTATTTCAAACCCGGTCGGGTATAGACTTCGAAAAGCGTGCCCTGGGTTTCGAAATATTAAATATATGTTATTAATACCATTAGACTCATATTTTTATAAGGATTTCTAAAATATTAGTTTTATAATTTTTCAATAGCTGGAATTATCTGATTTTGCGATTTTACTTGTATTTCATCACTACCGGTAATTAGCTAGTCTTTTGGTACTATTTACTATTATTCATTACACAATTTTATTATTCTTATAATGTATACCAGATTTTCCTAGTAATCGAATAAACTTCGGAAACCGGGGAACAAAACCCTAAATTGGTCTAGTTCAAGCTTAGTGAGAGAAGCTTAAAAACCCTAGATCCGGCTTTCCTTCGGTTTTATAACAAAAGAAGTTTTATAAAATAAATTAATGTGAATTATTGTTCTAAAGTATAATTCAAGCCTTAAAAAGTTTTAATTTTGGAAAATTTTCTATTCCGGGCCTTCCCGAGCTCCATTACGGAAAAAAACGAGCCTCGGGACTAGAAACTCAGAAAAATATTCCAGAATACTCCTTAGAACCGAAATTTTATAAAGATTTCAAATATATAAATTTTATAATTTTTCGGCCTATAAAAATTACAGTTATAGCCTTTTTTCTCGTATTTTCTTTACTACCGGTAAAGTAGATATCTTGTCTACTATTTACCACTATTCACAAGTACAACCTACACTACATACTACCCATGTCCTATTCTTACATCCTTACAACTACTCAATATATTTTCTTTTCCAAGGAATTTATATCTCTTATTAAATTATTACATTTATTACATTTTATTACACAAATTTCAATTTCAAATAAAATCAATTCACTCTTTCTCTCCCGCACCAAGTGGTCGGCGCAACTTCCCCCCATATGCCTTCAAATTGATTTATTTTATCTCTTTTATTACTTCAAACAAACCCTAAATTCACTTAATATAAATAATCTTTAACTTTCTCTCTCCTTCATTTCATTTTCATTTGTCTAAAAATCACAAAACCCTCTCTTTATCCTTTCATTGCCGTGAGCCATACACCCCCCTCACACACTCACTTCAAGCTCATTTCTTCTTCATTTCTTCACCAAATCTCTCTTTAGGTGATGATTTCAAGCTTTATTACTACTTCATCTTGTAATGGCAAGATCATTCATGTGTATTTTCATCTTAAATCCCCATGAGCAAATGCTAGGGATAAGAAAATGCTAATACATGAATATCAAGCCTCACAAGAGTAGATCTTGTGTTTGATGAGCTTTTGTTGAAATATTATCATGTTCATGCATGTAAAAGTAGAGATCTTGCATAGAAAATATGTGCTCATGCTTTTAGACTCATTTTCATGCACTAAAAGTAGTAGATCTAGCATTTAGACAGTCATATTTTTCTTGACATTCATGTTCATATGAATATTTTGTGTTTTCAAGCATTAATGTCCATAAAAGCTCAGCCTTGTATATATAAATGTGATAGTTGGTAGACCTTTATAAAGATAAGACAAGAAACTTGAGAAGAAAAGATTTTAGGTAGAAATGCTCAAGGAAAAATTCGTATGATTTGTAAAACCTATTTTAAAAACCATTGAAACCACTTTGAAACTCATATTTTACATGAAAAATGAAGGGTATAAGTAATAGGTATCACTAAGTAATGATTTTTACAAGTTGAAAGATTTAGACATGAGTAATGTGTAAAACAAGTAGTGGAATTAAGATAGAAAATCTTGAGTTAGTGTTCAACTTGTAAAATTCGTAACTTTGGATATGCCTATGTAAACACCTAGTATTCAAGCTCAAATTGCATGTTTTAGGTGTTAAATGAAGTCCTTAGGTAATGGATATAGTAAAGCTTTAGATTTTGATGCATTATACAAGTTTTCTTAAAGGAAACATGCAAGAAATGGATTTTTCTAAAATTCGGATTTTGGAATCACCCTTAAAAACATGTTACAAAGTGTAAAATAGGAATTTTTATGTAGAAATGAAGGTCATAAGTAATAGATATAATGAAGACTCAATTTTAACAAAGATAATTATATTTTCTTAAGAAATAAATTCAAAACAAATGGAAACGATCAAAGTTAGAAAACTAGATTTTTCAAAAAATAGTTATTGTTGAAGTCTTGCAAAACAAAGAGTTCTAAAATTTTTTTTTACCAAAAATCATCAAGATCATGCATACATTAAACTCATCACATGCCATTCATGTTAGGAAATCATTCATATTGCATGTATAGCTAATCTATATAGAAGGAACGTTTCAAACATTTACAAAACTATTTTTTTTGAATTGAAAATTGCTACTGTCCTAATCTGATCTGACCTTTTCGAAGCTTCAAAGTTTTCAAAACTTAAATATAATACTAGAAATAGATATATCTTTCGAAGTAGATAGAAATCGATATATAACTTGCGAAATTCCGAGTTAAAATAACCAAGTTATAGCTGTTTTAAGTTGGAATTTCCGCTTAGGACGAGAATTGCGAATTTGATAGTTTGTATAAGATCGTTTGGATTAGTTTGAGTTGAAATACTTATTAGAGTATTTCTTCCTTTTTAGGTGATCCCGAAATCGACGATTCCCTACCATCGGATTACTTTTACTAAAAGACCGGTGATCTAATGGTAAGTGAGTCTTCTTCTTATTTTGTTACCTTGCTTGTGCTTGTAGCTAGTTGCTAGTTGCATTAGAATTATAGGAACAAGATAAAAATCGATATGAATGGGGACTAGCAGCGGTCGTGTAGACTTCAATACCATCCCTAACGCAAGATACGGAGGGCGTAAATCCGTTCTATGTGTGGGTTCCCGACAACCATACATAATTGTTTGCTCATGTGTTTGTTTATGCATAGTATATGGTTGATTATAACTTGTTTGTTGTGGTACGGAATTAAGGGAATTCTCACTAAGCTAGTGTAGCTTATACCCCAATAGTTGTTTAAATTAGCAGGTTATCTCGAGAATGCTAAGTGGGGACCGAGATGGTTGGAGCCGTGAATGACTTCGGGATTTCAGCAAAGAATAGGAATGCTTGAAGTTATTGACTAGATTTTATGATTGCCGTGTAATAGTTTATGTAGGAAAGTCTATGGATGAATGTAATTGAGGTTTAATGATTGTATTTTGAAGTATAGTGATTTGTATCTGAAGTACAGTAAATTGTATTTCCTTTACATTGTTACTCAAGTGTATCAATATAAAATGTATCTCTCCAATGTGTCTCCTCTATGTGTTAGATACCTTGTACATAGTATGGAAGCCTTCGCATGACTGAGGCGGTCATTCCTAGGCTATAATATTGTGTACAGCAGACTGCCACGTTTAGGATACCCTTCGGGGCGTGACAAGTCATGTTACTTTTAGCAAAGGATTTTCTTAAAAACAAGAAAATGAGTTTCAACTTAAAATTTCGGTTTTTACAAAAGTAGATTCTTAGAATTTTCGTTTGGACAATATCATTAGGATCATATAAGCATTTAATCTTTTATCTTTGGCTAGAAGTTCTCTTTACAAGTGTAGAACCAATATAAGTTGATCTAAAAAGTTAAATGGAATGAAAGTAACAATTTTCAACAATAACTCAAAACTGGAATTTTCATAACCTTGCTATACAATCGCTTTCGACCCTCAAATGACATTGGATGTTTGATTTAACTTGAGAAATGGATAGATATTTCGAAGTAGCTAGAAATCGATATATAATACGCGCAATTTCGAGTTAAAATGAGTTAGCTATGACTATTTTAAGTTAAGACTTCAACTTAGGCGAAAATTGATGAACTTAGTAGATAGAATTGTTAAGTTTATTAGAACTTGATGAGAAATACTCATTGAGGGTATTCCTTGTACTTAGGTGACTTGGAGGACGGATTTCCACTCCCCAAAGACTGCTATGACTAGTGGATTTCTCTCCATGGCCGAGTGAGTTCATTTCTTAAATAGTTGTGCTCATATATGTGCTTGTAATCGTAGTGGCATTAGAATTAGGGAAAGATAAAATTGAAATGAGTTTTGATCTAATATTGGTTGAATGAATGTTAAGTATATCGAGACGAGACTTATTGTAAAAATGTTGTATGAGCTAGTATAGACTTGAATTGTCTGAAATTCTCTATGATCACTCTTAACCTACATAATTAACATGCCACGATTATATGAATAAACTGTACATGCATATCACGTAGTGAGTCACATTGCATTGGCTGATATACCTTTGGTGGGACAAAAGTATATTAGCGGATAGGCGAGGAGGCCTGTGTTAACATTAAGGATGTGATATCACTTAAGTTAGCGGAAGTGGGGTAGGCACTTAAAACTACCACAATGAAACAACAGAGGTTGTATAACTAAGAGAAAGAGATCAGGGTTATGGTTGCATAACTTATGGACCACCCCAACCCTGAATGGAGGGCATAAATCCATTCACATATGGCTCCCGGAAAGTCATATGCTTGTATGCTCATTTGCTTATGCATTTCATATGGTTGCTAATAACTTGTCTATTATATATTGTTGTTGAGTATTAAATATTTGGGAATGAATCTCACTAATCCTGTAGCTTATACCTCTATAGTTTTTGTTGCAGTGTTCCCATTTTTGGGGTTGTTTTGAGAGAACACTTTTCACAAGTTTATCTTTTGGATTAAGGAGCTTTTGCAGAAGTCGAGACCTAGCTATAGGCGTGGACTTTTAGGAAAATCTCTTTAACATAAACTTTAATGTTTGTGCGATGGATTTAGAATGGATGGACTTCTATTATTTTAGCAGGGGTATGCCCCTTGACTTTTGTAAAGACTTAACTTATTTATCTTGTTGTGATTTCTATTCTAAATGCTATTGTATGCCTTCTTAAGACTATTTGATTCAAAGTGTCATCCTAAAAATTGTGCAAGTACACCTTACATCTGGTATGTAAACTTATTGGATGACTAAGGTTGTCATACTTAAGTTTACATATCAAGTGTGGTGGACTGTCGCATTTTGAGTACCCTTTGGGGCATGACAGTCTAAGTTGGTATTAGAGCATGGTTAAGAGTTTACAACTAAATAGCCTTAAGGAGGGATAAAAAGAAAAGATAGAATAGAATTATGAGTCTTAGAATCATATTTCCTACCCGTTGTGGATAGTAACCACTAGGAAGCAATCGACTTAGCATCGCGAAACATCCATAGGCGACCCAATGGGACTTTTACAGAATATCTCTTAGGTTATCTTGATTATTTTCGGAATTGCATTGTTATTGTTAAATGTTGGTTGTTTCGTTGTTGCTTAAAACGAAAAATTTTACTTGAATTTCGTTCATGAGGATTTTTGCATGTGCTGTTTAAATTTGTATAAAGTTATAGTAATGTTTTATGATTTCAATATATTATTATTTAAATTCTTGATTACCTTTTTGCACTTTTAATTTTTCCACTCGCACTACAGTTTCCTTTATTTCCGCTTTCTCGCTTGAAAACATTAATAAATTATTGAGAAGATTACTTTTAGACAAAATAAAATTTGCAATAGCCGTGCTAGGAGAAGGAGACGTCAGGAGGAAAGCGCCTCCAACCAACCCAATATGAAAGAAAGGCAACAAGCTGCCCCACCTTCGAACCCTCCCGCCGATGCTACTCAGGTAGCTTTGCAGGCTATGCTTGGACAAATGGCACAAATGACTCAAGTGCTTGAAGCACTTCAGCAGACTCTACCCGCACAAGCACCAGCTCCAACTCTGCCACCACCAGCACCACAACCTTCTTTGGGGATTCTGGCACAGGAAAGAGCGCATTCTCATACCGTGCCCTTGCCTCCTCCACCACCAATTAAGCCATACAAGAGCTCCCTACCTGAGTTCATTAATGATAGATATTTGAAGGGGCTTTTGGAAGACCGGATGAAGCTGAGGATTGGTTAGCTCAGATAGAGCGATCCTTCAATGCTTTTGAGGTGCCGCACCACCTGAGAGTTAACTACGACAATTATATGCTTAGGCTCAATGTAAGAGTCTGGTGGGACTCTAAGCAAAGAGAGCTTATGCCACCGGTCACTTGGGAAAGGTTTTGTCATGAGTTTTTGGAAAACTACTTCCCTAATAGTCTCCGGGTACAGTTTAGTGCAGATTTCCTGCACATTACTCAGAAGAGCGGAACAGTAGAGCAATATGAAACTAAATTCAGTAGGTTACTGCAATATGCTATGGATTCTTATAAGTATAGCGAGGAGCGGAAAAGACAAGTTTTCTTAAATGGATTGGATGGGGAATTGAGAATGAGGCTGAAAGAATTGATATTAGATCTTTTAGAGAGTCAGTGGAAAGAGCTCGGATAGTGGAAGGGGCTAAAAAGAGAAAGGGCAAGACTGCAGAAAAGACGCCTTCGGTTTTTGGAAGGAAGTTTTATGGGGGATCAGGATCTGGATTCTCTCAAAAGAAGTTCAAGCCGTCTTATGGCTTTAAGAGTAACACTAGTGGGGGGACAGCTTACCCCTAAAGGTTTTAGTTGCTGGAAGTGTAAGGGGGATCACTACCCCAGGAAATGCCCACAGTTAAAGGATAAATGTTATTTCTATGGCGATTCATCTCACGAGATTGCTAACTGCCCAAAGAAGACCACCACCACATGTTTTGTCTGCAAGCAAAGTGGTCATTTTGCCAATGAGTGCCCACAGAGGAAGGATGCCCCAGCTAGATCTTTTGGAGGATTAGTAGTAGCAAGACCCGAGAATGGAATTGGTGGAAATAATGGTAGCCGCTCTGGGTCAGCGATGTACAAGATGAGGATCTATAACCTCGAAGGACACTGGGTTTGTGAAGAGATGGGAGATGAAGATTGCGGAATGGCTGCTCTCGAGGAGGATAATGGTTCGGACTTTAGCCTTGTTACAGGTAAATCTCCTACCTTTTTCCTTTGTTTTTTTGCTGCTTTTAAGTTGTTAAGGTTGAAGTTTAAGGAAAGAAAAATCAAGCTTAGTTAAGTTAATGAAGTTAGGAAGATAAGTTAGGATGGTATGAAGTTAGTGATTAGTAAGTTTTGGACGCAGGACATATATGGGTAGCTAAGGCGACCGCCTATGCTATGTTTGACATAGGAGCCACACAACTCGTTTATCACCACCAGATTGGCTAGACAAGTTGGTTTACCAATAGTCACTGTTGCCTTAGCTTTCGTGTTAAAACCCCTACTGGAAGCATTGTGACAACAAATGAGATGTTAAGGGATTGTCCAATGGAGATTCACGGACATAGTACGAGGTGTGATTTAATAGTGTTGGAGATGAGTAGATATGAAGTGATTTTGGGTATGAGTTGGTTAGTCGTTGCTAAAGCCGTTGTGGACTATCGAAAGAAGAAAGTAAATTTTAAGGATGTTAATGGATCGGATGTTGAGTTCACGGGTGAGACTGTTGTAAACCTCGGTTTTCCTACTAACCGAGTAAACTTCGGAAATCGGAAACCAAAACCCTAAACAGGATTAGTATGAGCAACCTAGGAACCATAGATCCAGCTTTTCTTCGATTTGAATTAAAAGAATTTTTGCAAAATAAATTAATGTGGAATATTGTTCTAAAGTATAATTCAAATAATAAAAAGATCTGTTTTTGAGAAATTTTCTATTTCGGGCCTTCCCGAGCTCCATTAAGGAAAAGCGAGCCCCGAAACTAGAAACTCAGAAAAATATTATCACGCCCCAAAGGGTACCCTAAACGTGGCAGTCCACCATACATAATATTTGTAAACCCCGGTATTCTCAGTAGTTAAGAAACCCCGGGAGTTTTAAAGCGAAACCCTAATCCAGTCCAGTTTGAGTCTAGTGAGAGGAGCTTAGGAACCCTAAATCCGGCTTTCCTTCGGTTTCATAATAAAAGAAGTTTTATAAAGTAAATGAATATGAATTATTGTTCTAAAGTATATTTTAGACCTTTGAAAGTTTTAAATTCGGGAATTTTTCAATTCTGGGCCTTCCCGAGCTCAATTACGGAAAAGCGTGTCCTAGGACCACGAACTCAAAAAATGTTCCGGAATATTCATTAGAACCGTAATTTTATAAGGATTCCAAAAATATCAATTTTATAATTTTTTAGGCTATAAAAATTACAGTTATAGCCTTTTCCCGTGTTTTTATTACAACCGGTAAAGTAGATGTCTTGTCTACTATTCACAAGTACAACCTACACTACACACTACCCATACCCTATTCTTACATCCTTACAACTACTCATTACAATTTTCTTTTCCAAGAATTTTTGTTTCCTAATTAATTATTACATTTATTACATTTTAATTACATAAAATACAAAATTTATCAAAATTCAAACTCTCTCTCTCTCACTCACTCCTCATGGCCAGTGCCCCACCCACCCCCTATTTTTTCCCTCTCATTTTTTTTTATTTTACTCAATTTTATTCAATTAAACCTAATGCATGTAATATATAAGCTAATGTTTCTCTCTCTCTTCATTTTTCACTCTTCTAAAATTTTACAAAGGTTGAAAACCCTCTCTTCCTCTCCTCTATCTATGCTTGCCGTGACACACACACACATGCACATTCCACAAGTTTGTTTCATCTTCTTTTCTTCTTAAAATCTCCATTAAAGTTTGATTTTAAGCTTTGTTCTTCCCAAATCTTGTAATGGCAAAGCTATTCTTGTGTGTTTTCACATTTAATCCCAATAAGCATATGCTAGGGACATGAAAACACTTGTACAAGAGTATCAAGCCATCACAAGAAGTGGATCTAGAGTTTAAAGGATTTTTTGATGAGATAATGTGATGTTCATGCATGTAAAGTAGGAATCTTGTAGAGATATTTATATTCATGCCATGAAACTCATGAATCATGCATGATATTTGGTAGATCTAGTGTTTAGACATTCACATCTTCATCTACATTTATGTTCATATGATTATTTTGATTTTCATGCATTGATGATCATAAAAATGCAGCCTTGCCTATGTATAGATATGTTAGGTGGTAGATCTCTTGTATAGAAGACAAGAAACTTGAAAAAGAAAACATTTTGTTAGAAATGCTTAGTTGAAAATTCGGATGATTTTGGAACCCTACTTTAAAAACCACCAAAACCACTTTAAAACTCATATTTTTCATAAAAAATGGAAGGTATATGTAATGGATGCCCTTAAGGAATGATTTTCATAAGTTTAGATGAGTTTAGGCATGAGAAAAATGTAAAACAAGTAGTGGAGCTAGAATGAAAAATATTGATATAGTGATTAATAGTCAAATTCGTATTTTTGGATGATGCTTACATAAACACTTAGTATCCAAGCTTAGATGGCATGTTTTATGAGTCAAATGGAGTCCTTAGACAATAGATATAATGAAGCTTCAATTTTGATGCATTAAATAAGTTTTCTCATAAAGAAAATGCAAGAAAAAGAAATTTTCAAAATTCGGATTTTTGTGAAAGGCATGTTCAAAAACATATTTGCCAAATGAAAAATGTGAATTTCTATGCATAAATGAAGGTTATAATTAGTATAGACATTGAGAACTCATTTTTATTTAGATAACAAGTAAATTCCAAGAATAAAATCATAAAAACCCTAGAAAATGCAAGGTTGGAAAGAATAGCTTTGTATAAGCGATCATCATGGAATTCTTAATAATTAGAAGTTCATAAGAGTTCATAATCAAAGATCATCAAAACCATACATATATTGAGCTCACTACATGATATTCATATTAGGAATTCATTCATATACCATCTATACATGAATCATCAACTAGGAACATTTTTATCAAATGCGAAACAATTTTTCGGAATTGGAAAAGTTACAAAACAGATCTGATCCCACTGTTCCGTGACCTTAATGCTTTCAAAACTTGAAAATAATACTATAAATAGATAGATCATTCGAAGTAGATAGAGATCGATATAAAATTTGCGAAATTCCGAGTTAAAATAACCAAGTTATGGCCATTTTAAGTCGGAGCTTCCGCAAATAGCGAGAATTCCGATTTTGTGTAGTTTAGATGCATAGCTTGAATTAGTTTGTAATGAGATTCTTATTAGGTTGTTCTTAATTGGTAGGTGATCCCGAGCAAGACGATACATTTACCACCCGACTACTATTACTAAAAGACCGGCAAACCATGACCGAGTGAGTACTACTTCCGCTCTCAATTATTGCTTGTGATTGTATTGATAGTGGCATTAGTTGTTTAGGCAAAGATAAAAAAAAAATGATTATGCATGATGGGGTATATGGGAATTATATACTTGTCTGTTGTTGATATGTGAAGTTGAACTTAAGAATATTGTCGAGCCTGGATTTTTCCACTATCTGGTTCATTTCTCCTAACTCGATTCACATTAAACCCTAACCCATTTAACATGAATCCTCGACTAGGGGTTAAAAGAAATTTTAATTTTTGAAAACTTTTTAGAGTCGCCACCCGATATAAATCGGGAAAAAATAAAAAGCTAGGATCAATGGGTCGGTTGATCCTAACTTAGCTACTAGTCTGCGAAAATTTGATTTAAAAAACCAAACTCTTTAAACCAGATATCATGGATTCGGGGGCTAACCTATTAAAACCAAATGGTTACCACTTTTGGAACTTTAAATTTATAATCTATCCTTTATATGCTCAAAAACTCAAATAAAACATTATAACAGAAATATTTACAAGTCAAATCATTCATTTTTATTTTTTATGTGCTTTTCTTCATTTTTATTATTTTTTTTTAGAATATGAATATCAACAAAACATTTTTAATATTTACAATATTTATTCACAATATTAAAAAAAACAAAAATATTTTTTCATTTTTTAATGTCGCCCCGCAGGTGCCTACGTACTCGCTAATCGAGATCAGACAAAACGTAGTTCTTTTAAAAAAAGAACTTAATTTGCTGATCAATTTTATATTTTTGAACTTTTCTCACTTTAAGTTCATTAAATTTTAAATTTTTGTGAAAACCATTTTTGATGATCCTATGATCTAATCAATTGATTTTCATTTCATGAAAACATATTTTTCTAAGTCCAAAAATCAATTTTTTTTTTTAAATTTTGGTTTTGGAAAATCCAATTTTGTCATTTTTATTTATTTTTATCATTATTATTATTATTATTTATATATATTATTTTTTTTATAATCATCATATAAATTCACAAACATATTCGAAATATTTTACAATATATTAAAATTATTTTTCATGCATCAAATACGCATTTCTAAAAGCGATTTATGTATAAATACATATTAAAAATATTCGAAATATAAAAAAAAATAAATTTATATGAAAATAATTATTTTGATTTTTCTGGATTTTTCTGAATTTTTCTGAATTTTTCTGAATTTTTTATGAATTTTTTACTATTTTCTGAAATTAATTATATAATAAAATAATAATAAAATAATGCGGACTGACCTGGACCGTTGGATGTTCTCGGATGCGATCTGGATCGTCTGATCTGAAGACCAATCCTAGCCGTCTGATCTCGTTGACTCGATCTGGGGCGTTAATCACCTTGATTGAATTTGGGCCGCTGATCTGCTTGATCAAATCTGGACCGTCTGATCTGAATGATTGAATCTGGGCCGCTGATCTGCTTGATCAAATCTGGACCGTCTGATCTGGATGATTGAATATGGGCCGTCTGATCTGGGCTGACCGTTAACGTTGACCGTTGACCAGTGGGCGGGTTGGACTTCGGATTTTCGGGTCGGATCTGATCCGATCGGGTGAAGAAGATGAAGTCGGTGGTTTCGAACGCTTCCTCGGCCGTCCCTGGTGGTTGTTGACTTCCACAAGCTTGTCGGCCCGACTCCTATGGTGGTGGCGCGTCCGTTGGTGGTGGTGGTTCTCACCCAGAACCACCAGAAGCGGCGGTTCGCGGTGGTGGTTGCCGGCGGCTCAATCGGAAATTCAAAAAAAAAAAAAATTTTGCAGAACTCAATTCGAACAAATTGATCAAATCTAAGCACACTTGATCACTTTAAACTTGTGCCTAAACTCCTCAAACACTCAAATTGGATCGAAATTGATCCAAGATCTTCGAATTTCAAATTTTCTCTCTTAAGAACCCTAAGCTTCGAAATTTTCGAATTCCTTCATTCTGATTGTGTTTGTTGAAATTGAATTGTGCCTTTTGATCCTAGTATCCTCTATTTATAGATTGCAAGCTCAATTTGACGTTTCGTATTGCTTCAGAAACCAATCGATTTTTGCCTCTTCATTTGCACGAATTTAATCCAATAATTCGTGTTTATTCGTTTTTAAACCGATGAATTGATGATTGATCTTTCATATTCTTCATCAGATCATCCAATATGGGTAGATGAATCGTCCAATTTCATTAATTCTCGTAAATCATCATTAATGGACAATTGAAGCTTCACTAATTGCATTTTTTTTTCTTTTTTCCAACATGAATTTTGTGACTTTTGGGTTATTTTTACACATGAATTGTGCACTGATATTTCATATTCCATGTCTACTTTGCAATGACATCATCAATTTCAACAATTAATGATGTTTTGTCAGTTAAAAATTGAAGCAAAGTAAGGCGAAAAGTTACTTTGAGGAAGATGCAAAGGCAAAAAAATGAGATGATAAAAAGGCAAAAATTTGCCTTTGCTAGGATTTGAACCTAGGTCCTTGAGCTTGGGTGTGTGTTTGGGTCAATGTGTTTAACCAACAGGCCATTTGGCTTGTGCCTTGATCACTTAGCCAACTTCATCAATACTTAAGGCTTTCAAATGATGAGTTTAATTAAACAAATAATTTGTGAAATTTGTTTAATCAGCTTTAAAACAACTTATAACTAGAATTTTGTATATATTAAGCTCAAATAATAACTTCTATTTTTCCTCTCATTTTTCTTTATTAATTCTCTTTTTTTTTTATTAATTCTTTTTTGGCTTTTTCTTGATTTTTATGATTTTTTCATTTTTTTGTGAGCTTAATATAATACTAATTCTAATTACAAATTAAAGCCTTTAAGTTGGGCAAAAATTGGGTGTCTACAGCTGCCCCTCTTTGTGGTGAAGTTTGAATAAAACTTTGCCACGAAGACAAAAGATAGCCAATTTTTTGCTCACTTGACAGAACCTAGGTCATCATTTTTTGACTTCTAAACAAATGGTATCAACTTGACAGGATGGATTTGGTCATTTGGTTTTGGTCACCATTTTGAGTGGATGGATTTCTGAATTTTGTCTTGATTACCATCTTGAATGGATGGATTTCTATATTGGACACCATGCTAAACCATCTGTCGAGTTTAGACTTTGATATTTGCTAGGTCAACTGTCGGACCTAGACTTAGAAAACTGATAGACCATCTGTATGGCTTAGATTTAGAAAAATGATAGGCCATCTGTCGTGCCTAGACTAAAAAAAAACTGATAGACCGTCTGTCGGGTCTAGATTTAGAAAAATGATAGGCCATCTGTCGGGCCTAGACAAAAAAAAAACTGATAGACCGTCTGTCGGGTCTAGATTTAGAAAAATGATAGGCCATCTGTCGGGCCTAGACTAAAAAACTGATAGACCATCTGTCGGGTCTAGATTTAGAAAAATGATAGGCCATCTGTCGGGCCTAGACTAAACAACTGATAGACAGTCTGTCGGGTCTAGATTTAGAAAAAATGATAGGTCAATCTGTCGGGCTAGACTAAAAAACTAATAGACCGTCTGTCGGTCTAGATTTAGAAAAATGATAGGCCATCTGTCGGGCCTAGACTGAAAAAACTGATAGATCGTCTGTCGGGTTAGATTTAGAAAAATAAGGCCATCTGTCGGACCTATGGGCTTTAATTTGGTCATTTGCCGGACCTATGGGCTTTAGCTTGTCATTTTCCGGACCTATGGGCTTTGGTTTTTGGTTTGAATTGGTGCTACTTGAACTGATTCTTGGCTGGACTGGTAAGTATAATTTTAAAGGCAGGATGACACTCCTTTGAGCAAGTGACCCTAATTGTTTCAAACAATAGGACGACGCTCCTTTGAGCAAGTGATCCTAATTTTTCAAAACAATAGGACGACGCTCCTTTGAGCAAGTGATCCTAATTTTTCAAAACAATAGGACGATGCTCCTTTGAGCAAGTGATCCTAAATCTTCAAATAGTAGGACGACGCTCCTTTAAGCAAGTGATCCTAATTCTTCAAAACAATAGGACGACGCTCCTTTGAGCAAGTGATCCTAATTTTTCAAAACAATAGGACGACGCTCCTTTGAGCAAGTGATCCTAATTCTTCAAATAGTAGGACGACGCTCCTTTGAGCAAGTGTCCTAATTCTTCAAATAGTAGGACGACACTCCTTTGAGTAAGTGATCCTAATTTTTCAAATAGTAGGACGACACTCCTTTGAGCAAGTGATCCTAATTTTTCAAACAATAGTAGGACGACGCTCCTTTGAGCAAGTGACCCTAACTTTTTCAAACAATAGGATGACGCTCCTTTGAGCAAGTGATCCTAATTCTTCAAATAGTAGGACAACGCTCCTTTGAGCAGGTGATCCTAGATATTAGAAGAAACTAACGACTGATTTTTTTGAAATCTTATAATTCGAAAACTGTGCTAACTTGAAAACTTTTCTTGAGTCAAGACTTCTTCTTTTTCATTTTTGTTAAGGCCAAATGCCTTTTTTCAAAACTTTTGAGTTTAAAACTCTTCTCTCTTTTTTTCTCAAAATTATATCTCTTTAAAAATTTAGAGATTCCTTTTTTTTCTTATTCTTTTCTTTTTGAAAAACAAACTTTTGAGAAAAACTTCTCTCTTTTTTTTTTCACTTATTTCATCATTTTTCAATTTTGCTAACAAGCAAAGAATTTTATTGATTTCAAAATTGCTAATGAGCGACAACTTCTCCCTTACTTATTTTCTTTGAAGGTCAATCCTTGGTAGCCTTCTTTTCTCCTCCTTGATTAAGGGGCAACAATCTCCAATTTGACTTTCTTGCCTTTGGGCAAACTAATTCTCATTTTTTCTTGTCATTCATGAACTTGGATTGGTTATCTTATGCTTGAAATACTAAGTTAAAGAGGACATCCTCCCACACTCTTTGGCTTATTTTCACACATGACTCGAATTCCAAAAATTACAGTCCGTTTTGTAAATGATACATTTTGGTTAATCTATCAGGACTTTTCTTGGGTAAAAAAAATTTGAGCTTTGGTCATTGGCTTTAATCAAAAGGATATTTCATAAAGGCTTTTTATTTTGAAAAAATTCAATACATCTCGGGTTTACAAGTCAAGAACCCTTAAGGAAAACTTGATAATGCACTTGTTCCTAGTTTCAAGGGTATTAATAAATCAACTCCTTTGATCCAAAGAGTCTCCAAAGGGTGGAATTTGTGGGTGGGACTTGATGAATTTGAATTTTAATGATCTTGAGCTATGTATTTTCAAATCATTGATTTTTATCACCTTGTTTGCCTAATATCTTTTTCTTGTTCTCTTTTTTTTTCTCCTTTCTTTTTTTTCTCCTTTTTTTTCTTTTTCACTGCCCTTTTGGAGACGAATTCAAGGCGATTTGTTCTTTATAGCTCAAAGTGTATGTGTTGTGTATGGTTTGAAATGAAGACTCTTTTTCCTTTCATAGGAAATGATTTATTTGTGTCATTGACTACTCTTGAATTGATGCGACTAGGTCAAGTGCATATATTATTCCTTTTCTCCTTATTAATGACCTTAACCTCCAATTGCCCCATTGTGGGGTGCCCCAATGCGTGGTTCTTGACAGGGTTATTTTTAAGAATTCCTTCTTTTTAGGCCCAACGGGGTTAACAAGGACATATTTTAGTTATTGAAATGAATGCCTGGTATCATCTTAACCTATGTATCAAGTGCAAAATAGACTTCTTTTAAGGAATGAGCCTTATAAATTTCCTCACAATCACTCAACTCTCAAGTGTTCAGTAGTTAGTGTTTAGTATTTGGTTGCCTCTTTTTTGTCAAAACATTTTCAAGCAATAAAATATCTGTCACGCCCCAAAGGGTACCCTAAACGCGACAGTCCACCACACCGATATTTAAACTTAAGTATGACAATCTTAGTCATCCCATAGTTTACATATCGAGTGTAAGGTGTACTCACACAACTTTTAGGATCACACTTTGATTCGAGTAGTCTTAAGAAAGCATACATAGCATTAAGAATATAAATCACAACAAGATAAACAGTTAAACTTTACAAAAGCCAAGGGGGCATACCCCCGCCAAAATAATAGGAGTCTACATCGTTTAGCTCCAATTACAATATGAATTTATTAAAGAGATTTTCCTAGAAGTCCACGCCTACACTAGGTCCCGACTTCCTCAAAAGCTCTTTAATTCCATGTGATAAACCTGCACAAAATGTCCTCTCGGAACATCCAAAAATAGAACACTGCAACAAAAACTGTTGGGGTATAAGCTAATGCTTAGTGAGATTCATTTTCTTCAAGTAACATGCCCGACCAAGCTAAAATATCTATACAAGCAAGTTATAATTAAGCAACCATATGAATGCACAAGCATATGAGCAAACAAGCATATGACTTTCCGGTAGTCATAAGTGAATGAATTTACGCCCTCCATTCGGGGTTTGGGGTAGTTCATAAGTCATGCAACTACAATTCCAAATTGGTCCATAAGACATGCAACCATAGTCCCAATCTTAAGTGGGGTGGTCCATAAGACATGCAACCACAATTTTTAATGTTGGTCCATAAGTCATGCAACCATAGTTTCATTATTCGAATGGGGTGGTCCATAAGTCATGCAACCCTAGTCCCCTTCATTAAAGACCCGCTGCCTCCCGAGTACACCTTTGTCCCACCAAAGACATACTCGACAATGATATAAGACTCACTACGTGATATGCATGTACAATTTATTCATATAATCATGATATTACTTAGATAATTTAAAAGTGACCATACAATTTCAGACATTCCAAATCTATACTAGCTCATACAAGATTATTGCAACAAAGCTTGCCTCGATATACTTATCGTTCATTCATGCAAGTTTAGATCACCATTCAATCACAATTTTATCTTTTCCTAAGTCTAATGCCACTACTACTACAAGCACATCCAAGAGCATAATTAATTGAGAAATGAACTCACTTGTCCATGTAGTGAAAATCCACTAGTCGTAATAGTCCTCGGGAAGTGGTAACCCGTCCTCCAATTCACCTAGGTACAAAGAATACCCTCAATGAGTATCTCTTATGAAGTTCTATTAAACTTAACAATTTTATTTACTAAGTTCGTCAATTTCCGTCTAGGTTGAATCCTTAACTTAAAAAGGTCATATCTAACTCATTTTAACTCGGAATTTAGCTTATAATATACCGATTTATACCTACTTCGAAAGAGCTATCTATTTCTAAAGTTAATTCAAACATTTAAGGTCATTTAGGGTCGGAAACATACTGTACAGTAGGGTTGCGAAAATTCCAGATTTGAGCCTTTGTGAAAAATTGCCATATCTACTCTATTTAACTACTTAGACCAATTATTTTAGTCCTAAACTTGCAAGGAGATTCTCAAAAAAAATTAAGAGATTACACATTATCTAATACCAAACATAAAGTTCAAATGAAACTTCTAAGAATCCATTTCATAAAACCGAAATTTACACAAACTCATTGTCTTGTTTTGAGTAATTCCTTTACTAAAACTTACTTAGTTCAATGAAAATAATTTTTCCTATATTATATATCAAAGCATTCCATTTTCAATATAAAATACTTGTTTTGAGATCAAAAAGAAGGTTTTAAAATTGGTCTCCCATAATTACGAATTTCCTTTGAAGTTTACAATGAAACAAGACCTAAATTTTGTCTTTTACAAAACACTTGATTTAAGCATACCTTTTAGGAAAACTCATTTAAACTTATGAAAATTCATTCCTTAAGATATCTATACAAGAGCCCTTATATTTTTGTCTAAATCTTCATTTTAAAGTTGAATGATGGGTTCCAAAAATAGGTCTTGGTCTTGATCCGAATTTTCATAAATTTATTTTGGACATATCTCTTGAGAAAATTCATCAAAACTCATGAAAAACAACCCATTACATATTATATCCAAGAACCCTTCATTTCTTGAATAAAATCCTCATTTGTGAGTTGGAAAACATGTTTTTATTTTGGATCTTTGTCTTGATCCGAAAATACAATTTTTGTTTTTGAAAATAACTTTGATTCTTGTAAGATGAAGCCTTGATGATATACATCCATCAAACCTTCATTTTCTTAACAAAAGCTTCCATTTTAAGACTTGAAAGAGGGTTTTTAAAATAGGGCATTGACAAGTTACGAATTTTTCTTTTTCATTCCAACTTGAATCTAAGATCTACTCAATAATAACCATGAAAGCATAAGAAAAACTTAGTAGTAGCCTTAAACTTCTAGATCTACACATAAACATAACTAAAGCTTGATAAAACTCTAGATCTACAAGCTATCACAAAACAAGAAGATAAACAAGCCTTCCATATAACAAAAATACTAAGAACAAAAGAGATCATCATCTAGAGGAGTGTTTCACTTCTTGGCATCATCATCCATAGCCTTTTAAGCTTGTGGAATGTCCTTTGATGCATGAAACATCCATGGTATCATCCTAGAACATCTTATAAGAGCAAAAAGAAAGATTACCTCAAATATTGCAAGAAATATATGTGAAGCAAGAAAGAAAAATGGGGGCAGCTTGTTTTGAAGAAGACAAGCCAAGAAGAAGAGAAAGAAGGGAAAAAGAGAGAGGAAAAATATAGGGTTTGTAAAGATGAAAGAGGAGGAATAAGATGTTAAATAGAGATGTGTGTGTTAAATAAATAAAAAAAATAAAACAGCAGCTGCACAAGGGGGGGGGCTGGCGTGATTTTGGAGTGTGGGGGAGTGTTTGTTTATTAATTGTATTTTGAAAGTGTAACAAGTTGCATCCATTTAACTAAAAGAGACTTTTAAAATATCAAATAAATATTAAAAATAATGAAAAGTGGCTAATTTTGGGGAATGGGCAGCTGCAATTTTGGGAAATGGAAGTGTAAGAAAAAGCAAAAGAAGACATAATAATGTGTAGTAATGATAATGTATGTGTACTTGAGATATGGGTTGATAAAGTGGCTTTTTGAATAAGAAAATATATAAAATAAATTAAGAAAAATATTTTTATTTAAGTAGCAGAATTTTTATGATTTAAATAAAATAATCAATTAAATTATTTTTAGAAATTTAACAATTAAGTTACCGGTAAGAGTAAAATAAGCTTATATGAGCTATAACTGATATTTTTAGAATCCGAAAAATTCTAAACTTGATATTTTTGAAATCCTTATAAAAATACGAGTCTAAAAATATTAAAGATATATTTTTAATTTTCCGAGCCCCGGGACACGCTTTCCAAAGCAGTATCCAAACGGGTTCGAAATAAGCCGAAAATGAACCAATCTGATATTTTTAATAATTCAAATATTATTACGGACTATTCTAAACACTTTTATTTTTCGACTCCTCGATTTGCGAACTCGGGTTTCAGGATCTAAACTGTAGGGTTTTACTCATGATCCGTTGACCTAAGGTCTCCGGTAGACTTTCCGGCTTAAGGTTTAGGGCTTAGAAAACAGGGGTTTACAATATCATAGACAAACATCCATTGAATTGCCCCAAATATCAGTAGAAGATTTCATTATCATTCTTATTACAAAGATAGCATCAATGTTGATCTTCTTTCTTAAGCACCTGCCCCTATTGGTGTTGACGGACATTCAACTTTTGCATAATAAGCTACTTTATCAGATGGTAACAACAAACTCTCAATTCTTGATGAAGTGACGCTTGGAAACCCTGTCGGAGTTGGGATAGGATCATTATCATCAATTGGCTTCATAGATTTCAGGAGCTCGGGTTGGATAAGCTTAGCATCGATCAAATCTTGGATTTTGTGCTTTAATTCCAACAATTCTCCGTAGAATGGCCCGTTTGACCCATGTGGTACTCACATTGGACATTAGGATCATATTTCCTCGGCTTGTACCCTTCCTTTGGGATTTCAAATGTTATCAGATTTTGATCTCTCAATTGGTTAAGAACTTGAATCATTGGAATCTCAAATTGTGTGAGACGCCTTTGCTGTGTCAAATGATCTGGTTTATTTTGGCCCCATGCTTTTGAATTCAAAGGCTTCCTTTCCTGCTCCATATTCTTTGGTTTGTAGCTTGATGATCCTTCTTGAGTCTCACAAGATGGCACTTCGTGAGCATTAAGACCTAAATGTTGGAGTTTATCTAGCACGTGCCCCATAACTCGCTCGAGGGTTTCAATCCTTTCTGTCATTCCTGCAAGTCTTTGCTCAAGCTCTTCATACTCTTTTTGATCTTTCTCTTGTGAATCACTCTTTGATTTGGGTGTTGCGAACTTTCTTGTACATGGAGCATGTTGATTGTAGGTTCTTCATCGTTACCGCTAGCTCATCAACAAATCGCAATTGGACCGTTTTGAGTCAATCAAATCCTGAATTCTATTCTTTCATTCCCAACAATCATCAGTAGCATGCCCCTGTTGATCCATATGGTATTCACAATGTGCATTAGGGTCGTACTTTCGTGGTTTATACCCTGGTACTGGCTCACTAGGGTATAATAATTGATCCTCTTTCAGCTTCTGGTAAATTTGAGATAGAGGAACTGGGATTTGAGTGAATTTCCTCCTAGATTTTTGTGTAGGATTGTTGTAACTTACTACATTGGCTGTGTCCTCTTCTACTTTCGGTTCTTCATTGTTTTGCAGTTTACCAGAAATGAGGGCATTTTCAACTCTGCATCCTGCCACTACTGCTTCTGAGAAACTTGCTGATGCATATCCCACAAGATGTGAAAAGAAAGGTTCATCCAAAGTATTGATGAAATTGCATGTCAAATCCTTTTCAGGGATTGGGGTAGTGATTCTTGCAGCTAAAATTCTCCATCGTTGGGCATATTCCTTAAAGGTTTTTCTTTCTTCTTCTTCATATTGTTCAGGTCCCAAACTGAGGGTGCCATTTCAATGTTGAACTTATATTGGTTGAAAAATGCTTTAGCTAACTTTTCCCAGGTATCAATTTCTTGGTGATCCAATTGGGCATACCAGGCTAAGGCCGGACCAGTAAGACTATCTTGAAAAGTTTGTACCATCAGTTTGTCAAATTTGGCATATTGCCCCATACGTCGTATGTACAGTCTTGTATGCATATTGGGACACCGGTTCCATTGTATTTCTCAAATTCAGGTGCCTTAAATTTTCCAGGAAAGTCACCTTCCTCACACTGTGGTAGGCTTAAGATTGCAGATTGGTCAAAGCCATCAAATGTCTTCAATTTTTCAACCAATTTTTTCTCTATCTCCATAACTTGAGCTTCTAGTTCTTTCTTTAGCTCAGCTACATTACACTCATTTTGTATGTCATCTTGATCAATGTGTTGCCCCTAATTCCTTTCCCTTTCTGTGTCCCTAAGGATCCTTCAGATGTTGTAGGGGTCTTAAGCTGAGCAAGACTTGTGTTAAAGTCTGCATTTGTTCAGCAACTCTAAACAGGGTTTGTTCCATATCATTGAGTCTCTGTTCAGTAGTCTGATTGGGAGTGTTGTTGTTGTTAGCCATCTTAACTTAATGTGTAAGGGATTAGCTGAACCTGGTCAAAAGCAATTTCAAAGTCTCAATTTGTTCTTGCTAGCAAAATATCTCCTATTTATTTTTTCTTCTTCTTCTTTATTGTTAAAAGAAAGTTTGGAACTTTTATTCTTCTTTATTATTTTTTTCAAATTTATCAAAGAATTAATTGTTTGAAAGAATAATGGATATTCAAAAAATTTACAAATGATTATTTAAAACCTAAAGTGGAAAAAATTTTAGTATTCTAGTTTTATTTTCTATAGTGGTAAAAAAAAACAATGACTTTCTCAAAAATTTCGAATTGGGCTAATATTTTAAAAAACTAGACTTGATGACAACGAAGTGGAATACCTATGACAAAAATAACTGTGGGTGGAAAGAACCTATCATTATAGGTGAACAATATATACTCTATGGATATATACAAGTTTGACTTTGGTTGGAAAGACCCTATAACTATATATATTCTATGGATATACAAGTCTACTATACACATTTTTCTTTTTTTTTTTTTTAAGGAAAATATATACAAATGCAAAGATGCAAATATGTACATATGCTAGCACACAAATACTAATGGGGATCATGACCAATAGAATTTTGAAAAATATTTATTGGAGTTGTCTTTAAAAACAATGGTTTAAAAACCTTCATCAAATTATTTATATTTTATATCTTATAAGGCCAATTAAAACTAAAAGAATATTGCATCACCTTTTTTTAAGATTTTGTTGGAATTGGTTAAAAACTTTTTGTTTTATTTGATTGATTTTTTTTTTTTGTTAAATAAATGATACAACTCCATTTTTTTGAAAAAAATTTGGTCACATCCCATGTTGAAATGCATGATTTGGTAGGGTTCTATAGGTCCCCCGATTTAGTGGTACTAAACCGGAGTGGGAGGACATTTCTTGATCTAGAAAGTGGAAAGCCACAGCCCCCGGACCTTACTTCGTCCTCCTCGCTTAGGCTCTTAAGACGGCCTGGGTCCGACCGTATCTAGCACACATTTATGCTAATATGCAGATGCAAATGCAAATGAATAATCTATTGCCCCTTTTTTTTAGCCTGAAATATTAGTATACAATATTTCACAAGACAAATATATGTACAAAGAATCAATAAATAAATAATAAGACTATTGCCCCTCTCTTCTTTTTTTTTTTTTTATTGCAAGATTAGTATATATTCACAAAACAATTATCCAAATAATGTACAAAGAATTATAATATATATATTCACAAAAAAATCGAGCAATTTTAAAGGATAAATTTAAAATTTAAAATTCCTAAGTGGCTCTCTTTTTTTAAAAAAAAAATTAGGTGTCCCTAGTGGAGTCAAGCTGTCGAGCCTGGATTTTTCCCACTATCTGGTTCATTTCTCCTAACCGATTCACATTAAACCCTAACCCATTTAACATGAATCCTCGACTAGGGGTTAAAAGAAATTTTAATTTTTGAAAACTTTTTAGAGTCGCCACCCATATAAATCGGGAAAAAATAAAAAGCTAGGATTAATGGGTCGGTTGATCCTAACTTAGCTACTAGTCTGCGAAATTTGATTTAAAAAAACCAAACTCTTTAAACCATATCATGGATTCGGGGGCTAACCTATTAAAACCAAATGGTTCCACTTTTGGAACTTTAAATTTATAATCTATCCTTTATATGCTCAAAACTCAAATAAAACATTATAACAGAAATATTTACAAGTCAAATCATTCTTTTTATTTTTTATGTGCTTTTCTTCATTTTATTATTTTTTTTAGAATATGAATATCAACAAAACATCTTATATTTACAAAATATTTATTCACAGTATTAAAAAAAATATATATATTTTTTCATTTTTAATGTCGCCCCGCAGGTGCCTACGTACTCGCTAATCGAGATCAGACAAAACGTAGTTCTTTTAAAAAAAGAACTTAATTTGTTGATCAATTTATATTTTTGAACTTTTCTCACTTTAAGTTCATTAAATTTTAAATTTTTGTGAAAACCATTTTTGATGATCCTATGATCTAATCAATTGATTTTCATTTCATGAAAACATATTTTTCTAAGTCAAAAATCGATTTTTTTTTTTAAATTTTTGGCTTTGGAAAATCCAATTTTGTCTTTTTATTTATTTTTATCATTATATTTTTTTTATTATTATTATTATTTATTTTTTTATTATATTTTATTTTTTTTTTATAATCATCATATAAATTCACAACATATTCGAAATATTTTACAATATATTAAAATTATTTTTCATGCATCAAATACGCATTTCTAAAAGCGATTTATGTATAAATACATATTAAAAATATTCGAAAATATCAAAAAAATAAATTTATATGAAAAATAATTATTTTGATTTTTCTGGATTTTTCTGAATTTTTCTGAATTTTTTTATGAATTTTTTACTATTTTTTGCTATTTTCTGAAATTAATTATATAATAAAATAATGCGGATTGACCTGGACCGTTGGATGTTCTCGGATGCGATCTGGATCGTCTAATCTGAAGACCAATCCTAGCCGTCTGATCTCGTTGACTCGATCTGGGGCGTTAATCACCTTGATTGAATCTGGGCCGCTGATCTGCTTGATCAAATCTGGACCGTCTGATCTGGATGATTGAATCTGGGCCGCTGATCTGCTTGATCAAATCTGGACCGTCTGATCTGGATGATTGAATCTGGGCCGTCTGATCTGAGCTGACTGTTGACGTTGACCGTTGACCAGTGGGCGGGTTGGACTTCGGATTTTCGAGTCGGATCTGACCCGATCGGGCGAAGAAGATGAAGTCGGTGGTTTCGAACGCTTCCTCGGCCGTCCCTGGTGGTTGTTGACTTCCACAAGCTTGTCGGCCCGACTCCTATGGTGGTGGCGCGTCCGTTGGTGGTGGTGGTTCTCACCTAGAACCACCAGAAGCGGCGGTTCGCGGTGGTGGTTGCCGGCGGCTCAATCGGAAATTAAAAAAAAAAAAAAAATTTTGCAGAACTCAATTCGAACAAATTGATCAAATCTAAGCACACTTGAACACTTTAAACTTGTTCTAAAGCTCCTCAAAACACTCAAATTGGATCGAAATTGATCCAAGATCTTCGAATTTCAAATTTTCTCTCTTAAGAACCCTAAGCTTCGAAATTTTCGATCCTTCATCTGATTGTGTTTGTTGAAATTGAATTGTGCCTTTGATCCCTAGTATCCTCTATTTATAGATTGCAAGCTCAATTTGACGTTTCGTATTGCTTCAGAAACCAATCGATTTTTGCCTCTTCATTTGCACGAATTTAATCCAATAATTCGTGTTTAATTCGTTTTAAACCGATGAATTGATGATTGATCTTTCATATCTTCATCAGATCATCCAATTGTGGGTAGATGAATCGTCCAATTTCATTAATTCTTGTAAATCATCATTAATGGACAATTGAAGCTTCACTAATTGTTTTTTTTTTCATTTTTCCAACATAAATTTTGTGACTTTTGGGTTATTTTTACACATGAATTGTGCACTGATCTTTCATATTCCATTTCTACTTTGCAATGGCATCATCAATTTCAACAATTAATGATGTTTTGTCAGTTAAAAATTGATGCAAAGTAAGGCGAAAAGTCACTTTGAGGAAGATGCAAAGGCAAAAAAATGAGATGATAAAAAGGCAAAAATTTGCCTTTGCTAGGATTTGAACCTGGGTCCTTGAGCTTGGGTGTGTGTTTGGGTCAATGTGTTTAACCAACAGGCCATTTGGCTTGTGCTTTGATCACTTAGCCAACTTCATCAATACTTAAGGCTTTCAAATGATGAGTTTAATTAAACAAATAATTTTTGAAATTTGTTTAATCAGCTTTAAAACAACTTATAACTAGAATTTTGTATATATCAAGCTCAAATAATAACTTCTATTTTTCCTCTCATTTTTTCTTTATTAATTCTCTTTTTTTTTTTATTAATTCTTTTTTGGCTTTTTCTTGATTTTTATGATTTTTTCATTTTTTTGTGAGCTTAATATAATACTAATTCTAATTACAAATTAAAGCCTTTAAGTTGGGCAAAAATTGGGTGTCTACAAATATCAAAACCGAGTGTTGAGCTGCTGTTTGTTTGGCTAGAAGTTATATTGATTGTCTGCGAATAATTGTTGGACACCTACAAGAATTGGAATAATCCATATTTGACCTCAATTATAATTGGACTCATGCATATCACGATGGGATGGAGCATTAGCATTTGTTGGTTTTTCGTGACCCATAAAATGAATATGTTAGTTTTTTCGTGACCCATAAAACGAATATGTTGGTTAATCATGATCCATAAAACGAATTATTATTCAGTTGACCGTGAGCTTAAACAGCGTCGTACCGCAGGATTCGTTAATCTGCTAACTCGGGATAGAGAGTGCAAGTCCATCCATATATGATTTCTGGCTGGTCATATGTTTGTTGAACTCATTTGTCTTATGCATACCATTTGCTTAAATAATCACTTGTTTGAATGATTTGTCTTAATTGTGATATGGAAGTTTATACTCACTAAGCTAGTTAGCTTACACCCCCGTAGTTTTTACTTGTTGCAGCACGAGTTCATTTGGCTTAGGCCAAGGCAAGCCACAGCTCAGGTACCGGAGATAGGAGTTTCCCTTAGAAGTTTACTTCAATTTTGTTTAGACTTCCGATGGAAACTAAAGGACTCTGGATGGCTGTAAATAGACTTGATATTATTTTGCGGGGGAATGCCCCTTAGACTTTTGTAATGTATATATATGCGTTTTGGTTTATTATCTATGGCTAGTGAATGCCGCATTAAACTTCTTAACTCCATTGATTGAGTATTCTATTATCGTAAAGGGATGCTTTACATCTATACAAGACTCCCGAAAGGCTTGGATAGGGATTTCGTGAGTCTTATATAGTATGTGGCGGGCTATTACGTTTAGGATACCCTATGGGGCGTGACAATTTAAGTTGGTATCAGAGCCTTAGGTTATAAAACAAGACAATAGAATTAAAAGAAACCGAACTTATAAATCTAACTAATAGGTTCAAATGGAGTTGAAAATATTTTCCTTGCTAAGTCTGATTAGGAGTCTTATGTTGTTGTAAGTCTCCTTGGGTGAGACCAGGGAGCGGGCTAGACACTTCACCAAGAGAAATGACGAGACCATGGTGGAGTACAGGTTGAGATTGAGAGAATTGTGTGAAGACTTCGCTTTAGCCAGGCACCCCCGGACTATAGGGGAAATGTACAAATTGTGGAAAGAAGGATTGAGATACACTAGGTGGGCCACTGTGGTCGACCGATTGAGATATGATCCCATGGGGAGAAGCAGTTGGACTAAGTTGGGGACGATTTATACCCTAGAAAGAATCATGGTAGAGTATGGACGTGAGCCTATGACTAGGGAAGCTACCTTTATCTTGAAGAATGGGGGAAACCGGACCCCTCCAGTCTTTAAGGTGTGGATCCCTATAGGACCCCTATATGTGTATGCCCATGACAATTTGTATGACCACCATGACTGGAACATAGCTGATGCATGGAACCATATTACTTGGCATGCGGTTTACTTAGACATTCTCCCACCACGAGTGATAGCTCCACCTCCAGCCAATGACATAGGTATGCAATTGAATGGTGCACCTGTGATTAGAGAGAATGAGGAAGAGGAAGAAGAAGAAGAGGAACCCGAGGAGGATCCTAATTGGGAGGAAAATGTAGTTCGTAGAACCCTTACCCCACCCATTGAGCCGGAAGTGGAAGTGAATCCGGAACCCAACCAAATCGTATGGGATTTTAATCGAGAGTTGGAGATACCAGATAGTGGAAGGGTAGAACCTAAGTTAGATCCAATGATATGGAGGGATGTGTATATTGAGGGAGAAAATCCACCTGTGCTTGATCTAGTAGTAGCAGAACCCGTGGCCCCTGAGCCTATGGAAGTGGAAGATGTGGGCCGAGAGCCTGTGAAAGAAACTGAAGTGGTGGAGACCCAAGTGAGTGAACCTGAAGTAAGAGGTGATGAGAATGAAGTGAGCCCGAGGGAAGGGTAAGGAACGGAGGAAGAGGAAGAAAACGAAGACCAAGAGCCTTTAGTCCGACCTACTAAGAAGCGGAGGATGACTACAAGGGAATACCTTAGTTTGTTCGTCCGACAGGACGATGGTGGTTCTTCTAGTAGGAGACGACCTCCTAGTTTGACCTCCGATGACACTAGTGATGAGTAGAGGCCGAGATGATAGCTAACCCATAAAGTCCAAGTGAAGTCCTGATTTTTCTTATTTTGTAGTAGGCAATGCGGGATGCCAATTTGCCTTAGGATTTCTAGATAGTCTAGTATTTTGTTCTTTCTTTTCTTTGTATTTTGCCTTGTTTTCGAAAATAGGTGAGAAGGTTTAGAATTGAAACTAGAAGTATAGCTAGCAAAATTTTGTGGATAGAAATCTTGATGTAATATTTTGTATGGCTCGCTAAAGTAATGAAGGATCATGTTTATTTCAAAGGAAAGAAATTATGGAAAACATGCATGCTAGACATTAGACATAAAGAACATTAACCGCATATAAATTGCATGAGCATTCATTCATTCATGCTACTATTATGAGATTGCAACTTGTTTCTCTACATATGAATTCCTTTGTTCTCCTTATGATTGTATGAAAGTTATGAAATTCAATTCTTCTGAAATTAGATTTCCGAATTCCTGCAAAATTTTGAATCTTGTCAACAAACTAAATTCCTCAAGAATTTAAAACCTCCTGAAAATACTAAAAACTTACTAAACAATGTGTAAATAGACGAAACCGACGGATTCGGAATCGGAAGTAGGAATCTCTCCCGAACGAAGCCAACCAACCGGCTGTACCTCAACTAATCCCCAAGGAGTTGTGCCTCAGAATCAGCAAGGGGATGTGTTGAATGCGATTGGACAGTTAGCCAATCTTCTGAACACATTCATCCAGAACCGAAACCCGGTTCAGAACCCGCACCAAGGACAAAGTGTCCAGGATTCTGCCCCACACCCGCCACCTGCAGACCACCGGGAAGTGACTGCTGAGGTACCGGCTCCACAGGAGGAGCATTCCTATAATATACCTTTGCCACCACCCCCACCATATAGAAGACCCCACCGAAGCTCCTTACCGGACTTCATTAAGAGTAATCGGTATTTTGATGGAGCGTTTGGCAAACCAGATTAAGCCGAGGACTGGTTAGCTCAAATTGAGCGATCTTTTGCTGCATACGAAATTCCACCTTACTTACAAGTGGAATATAGAACATATATGTTGAGGTATAATGTGAAGGTTTGGTGAGATTCTAAGAGGAGAAGCTTGCCTTCCCCGGTTACATGGGAATCTTTTCACCGGGAATTTTTGGATAATTACTTTCCATCCAGCTTGAGGGTAAAGTATAGTGCTGACTTTCTCCACGTGAAACAAAAGGGGAGAACTGTGGAGCAGTATGAGACTAAGTTCGTCCACTTACTGCAATATGCACCTGAGTCTTTCAAGGATAGTGAGGAGTTGAAGAAGCAAGTATTTTTAAGTGGCCTAGATGAGGAGTTACGGATCAAATTGGAAGAGTTTGGAGTAAGGACATACCTTGAGATGGTAGAGAAGGCCCGAGTGATTGAAGGGGCCAGAAAAAGGAAATACCAAGAACCTGACAAGAGGGTATTTGGAAAAACGCCGTTTGACGCCTCGAGTTCAGGATTCAAGGGAAAGAGATATAGACCGTACCAAGGATTCAAGGATGAGTCTAGCAGCAAGCCGACCTAGATTAAGGCCAATGTCACATTATGGAAATGTAAAGGGACGCATGCTCCTAAGCAATGCCCGTTGTTGAAGAACAAATGTTATTTCTGTGGCGATGCTGGCCATATGGTTTATACGTGCCTGAAGAAGCTGGCCGTGACTTGCTTTATTTTCAAGGAGAAGGGGCACTTAGCCTCCGAATGTTCCCAACGGAAAAGTGTAGCCGCTCGACCCTTTGGGACTTCGAGCAATACCAACCCCATGAGGTCGGGAAATAGAAGTGGGAGCCGTGCAGCATCAGCAATGCATGGGATGAGGCTATATAACTTCGAAGGCCAATGGATGGTGGAGGAAGATGAGGACGAGGAAGTGGAATTGGTAGCCTTGGATCAAAGTGACGGCGCGGATGGCAGCCTGGTGATAGGTTAGTAACAGAAACCCTCTCAAGTTAAATTTCGATTTATTTATTTTAATTGTTGCCTGGATGAAATTAAATGTGTTATGGGGAAGCTGGAAATAAAAACCCTAGGTAAGTAGCTTTGAGATTGTTTTAGGGTTGATAAGTGTTGGATATTTGTTGACCTTAGGACACATACTGGTGAATAACATGGAGGCTTATGTTTTATTTGACACGGGAGTAACTCATTCATTCATCACCACTAGTTTGGCTAACTAACTTGGATTGCCTATAGCCACAACTACTGTTAGTTTGAGGATTAAGACACCTACCGGGAGTGTTGTGTCAACCCAAGAATTGATAAAGGATTATCCATTGGAAGTTCACGGACACCACTCCAAAAGTGATTTAATAATGTTGGAAATGAATAAATACCAAGTTATCCTCGGAATGAGTTGGCTAAGTAAGGTAAAAGCAATAGTGGATTGCCAAAAGAGGACAGTGTGAAGGAAATTCAATTCACTATTCTTCAAAATACAACTCATTAAATTGCAATTACAATTCATCAAAAGATTCTATTACATAAAACTATTACAAGGTAAATAATAAAACCTAGCTAATAACTTCAAACATTCTTATGTCTTGCCGGAATCCTGAAGTCATTCTCGACTTCAACCATCTCAGTCCCCTTAGCATTCTTGAGATAACCTGTTCATTTAAACAACTATTGGGGTATAAGCTACACTAGCTTAGTGAGTGAAAACTTCCAGGATTACATTTATAACACGTCATACAATCAAGTGATTAGTCAGACAAGTGATATGCATCAAACTCGTGAATTCAACAAATATATGACCTGCCGAAAATCATATGTGGATGGACTCCATCCCGGGTTAGCAGATTAACGAATCCTACGGTACGACCAAGACCGTTTCAGCTTATGGACAACTATAAACTATAAAATCATTTAAGGTACAATGATAAACTAACAAATGCTAATGCTCCATCCCCATCATATATGAATGAGTTCAATTTCATCTTCAATTCCGAATAATCAATTATACCAATTCTTTTAAGTGATCAGTCAATAATCGCAGACAATCAATTCTAATTCATCTATACAAGCAATAGTTAATCACTCGGCTTCGATATTCTTACATTCCATTTCTCATATCAACAACAAGCATACATAGTTCCCATTCGTCCCCATCATGCATATCCATTTTATCTTTACCAAATATCTAGTGCAACTATTATTACAATCACATACAATAAATGAAATCGGAAGTAATACTCACTCGCCATTGGATCACCGTCTCTTAGTATAAGTAATCCAGTGGTAGGGAATCGTCGAATCGGGTCACCTAAAAAGGAAGAAATACCTAATAAGTATTTCATCACTTAACTAGTCCAAGCTATCTTATACAACTATCAAATTCGAATTTCGTCCTAAGCGGAATTCCAACTTAAAACGGCCATAACTTGGTCATTTTAACTCGAATTCGCAAATTATATATCGATTTCTATCTACTTCGAAAGATCTATCTATTTCTAATATTATTTTTAAGTTTTGAAAACATTTAGGTCTCAACAGAGGGATCAGATCTGATCAGTAACGGTTTCCGATTCCGAAAAATAGTTTTGTAAATGTTTGTAATGTTTCTACTATATAAATTAGCTATACATGCAATATGAATGATTTCCTAACATGAATGACATGAGATGAGTTTAATGTATGCATGATCTTGATGATTTTTGCTAAAAGGAAATTTTATAACTTTTATCTTGCAAGACCATAATAACAACTACTTATGAAAAATCTAGTTTTCTAACTTTGATCATTTCCATTTGTTTTGGATTTATTACTTAAGAAAATATAATTATTTTTGTTAAAATTGAGTCTTCATTATATCTATTACTTACACTTTCATTTCTACATAAAAATTTCCATTTTGCACTTTGTAAACATGTTTTCAAGTGGGTTGATTCCAAAATCCGAATTTTACAAAAATTAGTTTTTGAGTGATTCCTTTAAGTAAAAATCATTTGATACTTAGAAATTTAAGGCTCAACCATATATAACTACTAAGGACTTCATTCTTACACAAAAATTTGCATTTTACACTTTGCAAATATGTTTTCCAATATGATTTACTCAAAAATCCGAATTTTAGAAAATCCACTTTTTGAATGATTCCTTTGGGAAAAACTTGTTTAATGCATTAAAATTTAAGACTCTATGGTACCTATTACTTAAGGACTCATTCATTATAAAACTTCATTTTGAGCTTGGATAATAGGTGTTCTTATGGCCTTCATTCAAAATTACGAATTTCACAATTGACTACTAACTCAAAATTTCCATCTTGATTCCATTTCTTGTTTTAACATTAATCTCATCAAAACTCATTCAACTTGTAAAAATCATACTTAATGATACTATTACCTATACTTCATTTTTCACATAAAACATGAGTTTTGAGTTGATATGGGTTTTCAAAATTAGTCTTGGTTGGGATCCGAATTTACAAAATTTATTTTTGGTCATATCTTTTGATAAAATCTATCTAAGCTTATGAAAATCCATTCCTTACATATCCTATTAAGAGCCTTTCATTTCTTAAATAAAAACTTCATTTTTGAGTTGGAAAAATGTTTTTAAAATATGCCTTGGCCAAAATCCGAAAATAAGATTTTTATTTTGAAAATCACTTTGATTCTTGTAAAAAGAAGTCTTGATGATATACATACATTAAGCCTTCATTATCTTAAGTAAAAATTACATTTTGACACTTGGAAAGTGGTTTTTAAATGGGGTCTTGCCAAAATACGAATTTCACAATTTTTTTGAGTTCAAAACTAAGATCTATACTTAATATGAACATAAACTAAAACAAATGCATGGTAGTAAGCTATAAACTCATAGATCTAAACTTCACTCATCAAAATCCTTCATTTATGTTATCTATACCCTAAGCCCTTCATTTTAAATGAAAAATAACATTTTGAAGTTGAAAAACAACTTTTCTAAATATTATTCCATTTTCATCCGAATTTCCAAAAATTATTTTGGTTGAAAATAAAATAGATCTTAAGTTTCCTACAAGTTTCCTACCATCATCATGCTATTACAAGTTGCTCTTGAACATAAAACAAAGTCTAATGCATGTATGAACCTAAAAACAACTAGATCCAGTTATAAATGCATGAATCACTACAATAGTTATATGAGTGGTGAACATATGCATAAATCATAAGGAATAACAAAAATAACAACTTCAATAACAAGATCTAAGGCATAAACAAAAATCAAAGTTACAAAAAGTTAGATCTACAAAATATAACAATTTAAAAAAAAATAATAAAGATACAAGATAGTAATAATGGAGAAGAGGAGAGTTTCATTTTTGGCATCATCATCCTAAGCTTTTAAGCTTATGGAAGGTCATTTGATGCATGAAACATTCATTACACTTTACCTATATCACTATGGAGCTTTAGGAAAAGATTTGCTTAGAAATATTTAAAAATATGTGTGGATTTCATGGAAGAAAAGGGGGCAGCTTGTTTCTTGAAGAACAAAAGCAAGAAGAACAAGAAAAGAGAGAAAAAGAGAGAAAAGGCTAAGGAATGAAAAAGGAAAAATGAGTAAATGAAGGAAGAGAGAAAAATGAGTGTATTAATGAATGAACGAGAGAAAAAAAATAAAACAAGGCAGAAAATTAAGGGGGGCGGGGGCGAGAGTGAATTTGTTTGAATTTTGACTTGAAATTGTAATGTAATTAATGGTATGTGTAGCTTTTTGAAGAAGGATTGAAAAAGAGTTATTAATTAATTTTTGGAGGGTTTCAAAGGACAAAAGACAGCCATAAAGAGGGTCAAAATCTGCCATGAAGTGTGGATTAATATATAGAAAGATTGAATGATAAGGAAGTGATATGTGTAAGGTGTACTTGAAGGTATGGGTTGTAAAAGTACTTTTTTAATAAAATAAAATAAAATTAGAAAATTTATTCCAAATATTTGTAGCAGATTTTTCATAATTAAAATTAAATAATTATTTGAATTATTTTAGTATTTTAACAAATATGTTATCGGTATATCAAAATGCGCGAATAAGGGTTATAAATGATATTTTATAACCAAAAATTCTAAAAATTATTTTATGAAATATAAATATTTTAAAAATATTTTTCAATTATATTAATTTATTTTATTTTTAGTATCGGTCTTAAATTGAATCTGATCCCGTAAAAGCTCGAACTAACTAAATTTTAGAAAAACAAAATTTTCTATAATATATAAAATATTTAATCTAAAAATATAAGACTTTATAAGAATAAAAAATTGTGTAATGAAATAAAAATGAATAGTGCAAAAGACTAATCAATTTTACCGATTAGTAATAAAAATACGATAAAAATGTTATAACTGTAACTTTTATAACTCGAAAAATTATATAACTGATATATTAGAAATCTTATGAATTTACGAGTCTAACGGTACTAATGGTATATTTTTAATATCTCGAGCCCCGGGACACGCTTTTCGAAGTTTGTACCGAACGGGTTCGAAATAGGTTAAAAAATTTACCAATCTGATATTTTAAACAAACTTATATTACTACAAGCTATTCTACATATTTAAACTACATCTCGGCCTCTAAGGTTAGGGGCGCTAGATTGCCGGACTTAAACTATTGTATACCAATTAGGGTTTCCGGGTGATTTTCCGGTTTAGATCTTTGCCACTTTGGAACTGGTATTTTATGTTTATACAACGTATTTACTTTGAGAAATTTATTTTACATTTCATTTTTGTAAGTATTTAATATCTTTTAACGTTTTTGGAATTTTTGAATTGGGTTTCATTTCCGAAAGTTAATCGTTATTTACTTTTTAATAATTCGTTTTTGGGATCTATATTACCCGATTTTATAAATCGGAGTTGCGTATGGAATTTGTCGTACGTAGTGGTTTTGGAATTGAAGTATGATGAGTTCTTATTTTGTTTTTAAGGATTCTAATTTTTCTCAAGATTCGAAAATTTCTGGGTTTGCTCGTGTTTTTGGATTAGTTGAAATTTGGTTTTAATTTGGAGAAATTTTTAGTGTTTATTTTTGAAGTTCATCTTTGAAATTATTTACTGAAATTTTCCGGAGCTTACAGAAATAATATGAACAGTGCAATTATCCAATCAAATCATGGTTTCGATATGCTTAAGTATTCCTTGGCACACTTCATCACAGTCTCATTTATTATCCCATCCCCATTATATCAATTTTTATCTTGTCTTATACTTCTAATGCGACTAGCTACAAGCACAAACAAGGTAACAAAATAAGGAGAAAACTCACACAGCCATTGGATCACCGGTCTTTTAGTAATAGTAATCCGATGGTAGGGAATCGTCGATCTCGGGATCACCTAAAAAGGAAGAAATACTAATAAGTATTTCATCCCTTAACTAATCCAAATGATCTTATACGAACTATCAAATTCGTAATTCTCGCCCTAAGCGGGAATTCCAACTTAAAACGGTCATAAATTGGTCATTTTAACTCAGAATCTCGCAAATTATATATCGATTTCTATCTACTTCAAAAGATCTATCTAATTCTAATATTATATTTAAGTTTTGAAAACTTTGAAGCTTCGAAAAGGTCGGATCAGATTAGGACAGCAGCAATTTCAATTTCCGAAAAATAGTTTTGTGATTGTTTGTAATGTTCCTACTATATAGATTAGCTATACATGCATTATGAGTGATTTCCTAACATGAATGACATGAGATGAGCTTAATGTATGCATCATCTTGATGATTTTTGTTAAAAGAAAATTTTATAACTCTTTATTTTGCAAGACTTCAACGATAACTACTTATTAAAAATCTAGTTTTCTAACTTTGATCATTTCCATTTGTTTTGGATTTATTACTTAAGAAAATATAATTATTTTTGTTAAAATTGAGTCTTCATTATTTATGTTACTTATGACCTTTATTTCTACATAAAAATTTCCATTTTGCACTTTATAAACATGTTTTCAAGTGGGGTGGACTCCAAAATCCGAATTTTGTAAAAATTAGTTTTTGAGTGATTCTTTCAAGTAAAAATCATTTGATATTTAGAAAATTAGGGTTCAATCATACATAACCACTAAGTACTTCATTTTTTACACAAAATTTGCATTTTACACTTTGCAAATATGTTTTCAAATAGGATTTACTCAAAAATCCGAATTTTAGAAAATCCACTTTTTTGAATGATTCCTTTGGGAAAAACTTGTTCAATGCATTAAAATTTAAGACTTTATGGTACCTATTACTTAAAGACTCCATTCATTACATAAAAATTTCATTTTGAGCTTGGATAATAGGTGCTCTTATGGCCTTCATTCAAAATTACGAATTTTACAAGTTGAACACTAACTTAAAATTTTCCATTTTGATTCCACTTCTTGTTTTACACATTACTCTCATTCAAACTCATTTCGACTTATAAAAATCACTACTTAAGGATACCTATTGCCTATACCCTTCATTCTTCACATGAAACATTAGTTTTAGAGTTGATAAATGGGTTTTAAAAATTGGTCTTGGTTGAGATCCGAATTTACAAATTTTATTTTTGAACATTCCTTTTGATAAAATCTATCTAAACTTATGAAAATCCATTCCTTACATATCATATCTTAAGAGCCCTTCATATCTTGAATAAAAACTTCATTTTTGAGTTGGAAAACATGTTTTTAAAATATGCCTTGGCCAAAATCCGAAAATGAGATTTTTATTTTGAAAATAACTTTTAAAAATTACCTTTGATTCTTGTAAAAAGAAGTCTTGATGATATACATATATTAAGCCTTCATTATCTCAAGTAAAAATTTCATTTTGACACTTGGAAAGTGGTTTTTAAATAGAGGTCTTGCCAAAATACGAATTTCACAATTTTTGTTTAAGTTCAAAACCAAGATCTATACTAATATGAAAATAAATCTAAAAGAAACCCATGGTAGTAAACTATAAACTCATAGATCTAAACTTTACTCATCAAAATCTTTCATTTATGTTGTCTATACCCTAAGCCCATCATTTTAAATGAAAAATACACATTTTTAAGTCGAAAAACAACTTTTTAAATATGGTTCCATTTTCATCCGAATTTTCAAAAATGATTTTTGTTGAAAATAAAATAGATCTTGAATTTTCTAAAACATTCCTACTATCATCATGCTACTACAAGTTATCCATGAAATAAAACAAAGTCTAATGCATTTTATGAAACTCAAAACACTAGATCTAGTTTACTACACTAGTTATAAATGCATGAACACCATGATAGTCATGTGAATGATGAATATATGTATAAATCATAAGCAATAACAAAAATAATAACTTCAATAACAAGATCTAAGGCATAAACAAAAATCAAAGTTGCAAAAAGTTATATCTATAAAATATAACTACTTTAAACAAGAAAATAATAATGATACAAGAGATTAATCATAGAGAAGAGGAGTGTTTCATTTTTGGCATCATCATCCTAAGCTTTTAAGCTTATGGAAGGTCATTTGATGCATGAAACTCTCATTACACTTTACCTATATCATCTATGGAAGCTTTGAGAAGAAGATTTGCTTAAAAATCTTCAAGAAATATGGATGGGAGCTAATAAAAGAGTTGGGGGCAGCTTGTGTTCTTGAAGAAACAAGAACAAAATGAAGATGAAAAGATAGGAAAAATAGAGAGAAAAGTTAAGGAATGAAAAAGAAAAGAAGGAGAGAGAGAAAATGAGTGTATTAATTGTAAGAAAGAAGAAAAAAATAAAACAAGGGTAGCCACAATGGGGAGGAGCTACATGTGATTTAGGGGGAGAGAGGAGAGAGAAAATTGTTTGAATTTTGACTTGAAACTGAATTGTGTAATAAATGTATAATGTAGCTTCTTTAAGAAGGAGTGGAATATAATTAATTTAGTCAAAATGGAGTAAATTAAAGGACAATGGTAGCCATAAAGGAGGGAAAAATCTGCCATGAAATGTGGGACAAAGTGCAGAAAGATTGAAGTGAAAAGGAAGTGATATGTATAAGGTGTACTTAAAGGTATGGGTTTAAAAGTACTTTCTTAATAAAATAAAATAAAATTAGAAAATTTATTCCAAATATTTGTTGCAGATTTTTCATAATTAAAATTAAATAATTATTTGAATTATTTTAGTATTTTAACAATTATGTTACCGGTATGATCAAAATACGCGAATATGGGCTATAAATGATATTTTTATAACCCGAAAATTCTAAGAAATTATTTTATGAAAATAAAAATATTTTCCAATTATTAAAGTAATTCATTTTATTTTTAGTATCGGGTCTTAAACAGAATATAATCCCGTAAAAGCCCAAACTAACTAAATTTTAGAAAAACAAAATTTTCTATAATATATAAATATTTATCTAAAAAAATATAAGGCTTTATAAGAATAATAAAATTGTGTAATGAAATAAAATGAATAGTGCAAGAGACTAATCAATTACCGGTAGTAATGGAAATACGATAAAAAGGTTATAATTGCAACTTTTATAACCCGAAAAATTCTATAACTGATATATTTGGAAATCTTATGAAATTACGAGTCTAACGGTACTAATGGTATATTTTTGATATCTCGAACCCTGCGACACTCTTTTCGAAGTCTGTATCCGAACGGGTTTGAAATAGGTCAAATATTTACCAATATAATATTTTTAAACAAACTTATATTACTACGAGCTATTCTACATATTTAAACTATACCTCAGCCTCTAGGGTTAAGGGCGCTAGATTGCTGGACTTAAGTTATCGTATTCCGGTTAAGGTTTCCGGGTGATTTTCCGGTTTAGATCTTTGCCACTTTGGAAACTGATATTTTATATTTATACAACATATCTAATTTGAGAAATTTATCTTACATTTCATTTTTGTAAGTATTTAATATCTTTTAACGTTTTCGGATTTCTTGAATTAGGTTTCATTTTTGAAAGTTAATCGTTATTTACTTTTTTAATAATTTGTTTTTGGGTTCTATATTACCTGATTCTGTAAGTCGGAGTTACGTATAAAATTTGTTGTTCGTAGTGGTTTTGGAATTGAAGTGTCACGCCCCGAGGGTACCCTAGTAGTAATAAACAAGTTACACTTGAATACTATTACTAGATTACCATCAGAGAATGACAGGTTTTCAAAACAACAGGATCTTTTAAGTTGCTTGATAAGAAATAACAAATATATGAGAGAAATGATTTAGTGAATAACCATTACAAACTATTACAAACCATATAACTCCTTTGAAGTATATGTCGAGCCTGGATTTTTCCACTCATCTTAATCTGGTTTATTTCTCTTAACCCGATTCACATTAAACCCGAACCCATTTAACATGAATCCTCGACTAGGGGTTAAAAGAAATTTTTTAAAAAAAATTTAGAGTCGCCACCGATATAAATCGGGAAAAAATAAAAAGCTAGGATCAATGGGTCGGTTGATCCTAACTTAGCTACTAGTCTGCGAAAATTTGATTTTAAAAAAAAAACAAACTTTTAAAACCAGATATCATGGATTCGGGGGCTAACCTATTAAAACCAAATTGGTTACCACTTTTGGAATTTTAAATTTTTAATCTATCCTTTTCATGCTCAAAAAATTTAAGTAAACAATATAGTACAAATATTCACAAATCAAACCATTCGTTTTTATTAAAAAAATATCAATATCAACAAATAGATTTCATTTTTTTTTTTACAAAAACTTATATTTACGAAATAATTATTCACAATATTAAAAAAAAAACATTTTTTTTCATTTTTTATGTCGCCCCGCAGGTGCCTACGTACTCGCTAATCGAGATCAGACAAAACGTAGTTCTTTTAAAAAATTTTATTTGTTGATCAATTTTAATTTTTGAACTATTCTCAATTTAAGTTCATTAAATTTTCAAGTTTTTATAAAAAATCATTTTTTTGACGCTCCTATGATCTAATCAATTGATTTTTTTTATTTATTGAAAATATAATTTTTCTAAGTCCGAAAATCATTTTTTATTATTTTATTTCTTTTCTAAAAAATTTTGTTTTTTGGAAAATCCAATTTTGTTATTTTTATCTATTTTTATTATTTTTTTTATTTTTTTATTTTTTTTTTTAAAAACATCACATAATTTCACAACATATCCATAATATATTAAAATATATTAAAAATATTTTTTCATGCATTAAATATGCATTTCAAAGGTAATTTGTGTATAAATACACATTAAAAATATTCAAAAAATATCAAAAATATCAAAAAAAATAAATTTATATAAAAAATAGATATTTTGATTTTCTGGATTTTTCTGTATTTTTCTGAATTTTTCTGAATTTTTTATGAATTTTTATAAATTTTTTACTATTTTTTATTATTTTCTGAAATTAATTATATAATAAACTATTAATAAAATAATGCGGATTAACCTGGACCGTCGGATGAAGCGGACGAGATCTGGAGCGTTGATCTCGCTGACCGATCTGGATCGTCTGATCGCTTGTTGACTCGATCTGAGCCGTCCGATCGCTTGATGAAATATGGCCGTCTGATCGCTTGATGAAATCTGAGCCGTCTGATCACTTAATGAAATCTGAGCCCTGATCTGTTTGATGAAATCTGGGCCGTCTGATCTGCTTGATCAAATCTGAGCCGCTGATCTGCTTGATTGAATCTGGGCCGTCTGATCTGCTTGATTGAATCTGGACCGTCTGATCAGAGTTGACCGTTGACCGATGACCGACGACCGTTGACCGATGACCGACCGGGTTGGGATTCGGATTTCGGGTCGGATTCGATCTTCGTCGGGCGAAAAGACGATGACGCGATCTTTCGAGCGTTCGTCGGCCGTCCCTGGTGGTTGTTGACTTCCCTAAGCTTGTCGGCCCGACTTCTATGCTGGTGGCGCGTCCGTTGGTGTGGTGGCGTTCACTCAGAACCACAGAAGCGGCGGTTCGCGGTGGTGGGTACGGCGGCGTTTGAAGAACAAAATAAAAAAAATTTTCAGAGAGAAATCCGATCAATTCGAACAAATCTAAGCACACTAAATCATCCAAATAAAGTTTCTAACATTGTTACAACACTCAATTTGGATTAAAACTGATCTAATCATTCGAATTTGAAAAATTCGAATTCTATACCCTAATTTCAAGAATTTCGAATGGCTTGCTATGTATGTGTTCTTCTGAAAGGACTTGTGCCTTTTGCTCCTAGGACCTCCTATTTATAGGTTGCCAAGCTCAATTTTACGTTTCAAAAACCGTTTCAAAAATGAATTGATTTTTGCCCCTTGATTTTTCACGAATTTAATTAGAAAATCCATGATTAATTTGTTTAAAAACTGATGAATGATGATATTTTCATATTCCATGCTAGATTCATCCACTCAATTTTTGTAACTCCTCATTCATGTGCAATTGAATACTTTATACATTGAATTTTGTAACTTTGGTTGTTTTTTTTTGCACTAATTTTGTAACCACTTTGTAACCACTTTTGCAATCCATCATCAATTTTGACAATCAATGATTTTTTGTCAGTTAAAAAACTGATGCAAAGTAGGCAAGCAATGTCACATTTGAGGAAAATGAAAAGACAAAAATGATAAAAAAGGCAAAAATTTGCCTTTGCTAGGGTTTGAACCGTGTCCTTGAGCTTGAGTGTGTGTTTGGGTCCATATGTTTAACCAACAGGCCATTTGGCCTGTACTTGATCACTTAGCCAATTTCATCAATACTTAAGGCTTTTAAAAAATGAATTAATTAAATTTTAAGCCTTAATTAATTGGGCAAAAATTGGGTGTCTACAGTATACAACTAAATAATCTTCTCTAATAGTACAGAACCATCAAACTAAAAATAGATCTATAGACTTCTAGCTTCAAAGCTCTTACCGGAGCCATATTCCTGGATGTAACTAACCAAGGTCGTAAAGTGAACCTGAAAAGACTGTAGGAGTATGAGCGAAACCACAGCTCAGTGAATAATTAGACATACCATACATCACACATGTCATTAACAAATCATATGCAATGCAAGCACTCAACCATATGCACAGATACAAGTTTGGATAATCTAGAATCCAGACAGGAAAAAGATTTGCGCCCTCTTTTTAATAAGTTGACAGAACCAGCATTCAATGACCCACCTGCCCAGGAGAGAATAAGTACACAGGAGAATCAATGATTTCTCGTTTCAATGTTATCACTTGAATATAGTTGCTTGCACAAACCATCTCCTGCAATCCCCTTACAAACTCCCTAAGTATTAATCATTTCAAAGCGATTCTAGGGGCGACGTTCTTCGGTGCCTTTTAGTTCCTCATAGGACCGCCAGACCAAAGAGAACCTTGGATGACTCACACATTGGATCAACCAAGCAAAAACAGAGATCCAAAATATTAATACAC